>KV751385.1:163722-175911 GCA_001698575.1 Mola mola | reverse complement strand
CTCGTCGCAGCTGATTGAAGCGGTGCAGATTACACTTGACTTTATGCCAAAGCTGCTCCTCCTCTCATGATCAAAAGTCACCTTTTTCAAATAAAAATGACCTGACTTTGTTATGCCATTTAGCTGATTCCAGATATAATTATGCCAAAACGACAAAAAACGTGCCGAGGAAGTTCCTATTCTATTTATGATGACATGTGAGCACAGACGTGCTGCGCCTGTCACAGAGATTATGCATTTCCTATTTGATAACAGAAAGGTTACTTAATAATTCAGCAAACCTGATACAATCTGAAGTAGTTTTTAGGTGGTGATTCAGCGCTGCCACTCACGAAGAACTTTGTTCCGAGTGAAGATGTCATGAATGTTTGAGCACGCCGTGACAGATTGACTCCAGGCACAAATGGCATTCTTAAAAGCCATCAGTTTTGCCTAATTGATGATACTTTGACAGGGAAACGCTAAGTGCAGTCAAAGCTAATGCATTGTTCGCTGTGAAAACGAACTCCTGCCGACCCTAATGTTCTAAATAGAGCCGAGTTTATTTTTAATGCATGCTGAATCGTCGCTGGATGTAAAGATAAATCTTCCACAACCTGAAACTTCTGTACGGTCGCTAAGGACGTTGAATGATAAAGTTTTAGGTAATGACTTTGGTGCAAAATGGATGCACAGTGTGTTGCAAAGCATAAATCTTCACGCGTTCCATGGCAGCTCTCTCACTCTCTCTGCTTTAGCTGTAACATATAGCACAAGTCTGAGTTTAATTTGGGGTTGTACAATCAACACATTTGCTCGTAATGGTGAGTGACATGAAAGACATTATACCACAGTAATAACTGTTTCTAATCTTCAGACAGGCTAGTGATGGATCCGAAGCAGCTGCTCATTACAGAATTGTTTGTGTGCACACATACACCCACATGTTGTGTACCCACAGCTGAGGAAATCTCACAACGCGTCTGCTAATGGCGATGCCCGGACGAGGCCCACATACTAATGGGACCACGAGGTGATGAAAGTCGGAGGCCGAGTGCGTTATCTCATAATGAAAAGAGAGTAAGGGACTCTAAACTTGTTAAGTGGATTTTTTAATAGCGAAGTAGAGACGATAAGGAGGAGGCCCTGTAAGAGGAAATTTAAATTAATGTTAAACGCAGAAGACGCGACATCGAATCTGATCCAGAGGTGGTTATCGGCTGCTGTGATGAAGACCTCTGCACAAGGGGAAATAACTTAAATAAGTGGTACATGACTCACTCTGACAACAGGTGCATTAAGATGCAGCCACCCAGCAGCTGAATATCCGCTGATTAGGTTCTTATTCTTACTGAGGGCTGAAATTTAGCTGTTCTGTTTAATATCAAAATCAGTAAAAAGAATAAAAAGTTTTCTGTCTGAAAGAGTAGAAAGGTCAGTTTTGAACCGCCTCTAGAAAAAGACATGATGGTGACGATGGGAAAAGTGTTCGACTCATCAAGTTCCTGCCAACTATTTGCTCTTTATTTTTTTTTTTTTCAATTTCTTCACCCCTTTTTTTTGCAATCTTTGTTTTCTCTATCAAGACATTGACAGGGGACATCTGAGGGTTTCTTCCGGTACTTGGGTCCGTGGCCTCTCTTACGTCCATGGTTCTAACCCGTGAATGCTCCTTTGGATTTGGATCTGGGGGGGTTTGGAAGCCTGGTCAGAGCTCAGTCGAAGCTATTGTGAGGGGATGCACTTTGTCAGGATTGTCAAAGTAACATCCAGCAGAACACTGAATTGTAATTCACATAAGTTATCAGTGCGTTTAATATTGTGGCTGATCAAAAAAGTAAATAAAGAAATGAATATGTGTATTCATATTATACGGAAAGCTAAGTTAAAGCAAAAAAAATGTTGCTTCATGAATTATTACATCCCAGCAGTTCGTGCATGTAAACACTCACAGAAATAAACAGCTAAAACATTTATGTCACCTGTCCTGAAAGTTCTGTTTTCCTCTGAGTCACAATTCTCTCAGTTTTGTGGAACCCAAACTCAAGCGAAGCACCGGACTGAGTACGTTAGATCAATACTCTGATAATAACAAACCTGCTTCACATGTCATCAGATTAAACACATTTCTTCTGCACAGAAATAAATCTTTTGCTGCCTGCGAAAACTCTTCAAAGTCCTTTTAAAAGATGGTTTTGTTGGAGACTCTAACAAAAAGAACAACCGAAACAAATCCGCACAACTCGTTATTTAAAGTAGGATTCTGATTTCTTGCACTGGTGCTGGGAGCGACATCGTGCTTAGCAGGGGGGGACTTGGCATCTTCAACTGTTTTATCTCATTTTCTGATATTCTGCTCCACCTGTGAACAAAAACATTCTGTTAATTGTTTTTTTCTGAGAGACAGAGAGGGAGAGTCAGTCACAGGGCGTCAAATCATCAGTCATCTCTGACTGGGATGGCTGACAGCTTCTAGAAAATGAATGAATGATAGCACTGCACACTATTGTCCAAAAAGGAGATGCTGGTGCACAGTGTGAAGCAGCAAGCCGGAAGCTTCTTTTCCCTGTTTACACATAAACACTGTGAAAAGAGTCTGGAAGAAAAAAAAATCACTCTTGAAGGAGTTTTTCAAAATGTGCATTTTCAGTGTCCTAAAATTCAGTTTGCACGTATACGAAAAGGCCAACATACACAAAAAGAAACCTTGTTTTCAAAAATCTCCATCTGCAGAACAGCATGTGTGGACTTGTCTTCTGTCTTCTGACTGGTCTTCTCTGCTGAATCACATTGTCACCTGGATGGAGGTCTTCAACAGTCATGGTCTGAGACATCTGTAATTCTGTGTTGACAGTTCAATTTTTTCCTTCTTATTCTGATTTAATCCAATTGCAGTGTATTCTAACATTTGGATCGTCTGAGTTAGCTTTTCGGAAGGAGCTCCTTATCATGGAGCCAATAGTGCTCAAGGCTTAAGAGGCCTCCACCCTAACAAGCACCTCTGTGTCTGGAGACAGAGCTGAAAGTCTGCACGTTATAGGGCAGAGTTGGTTTTGTTGTCGGGATATCGATCCGTATATCTGACAATAGCAAGATGACACTAGCTGGCACTTATATGTAAGCCACTTTTCAGGGAGACAGACTTGGCGATGACATTTCATTCGCTGATCTGTTGCCATATTTGATTCATCTGTATGTTTGAATGATATGGACAAAACACTGGAGGCAAGTCGTTTCCCTCTGTGGAACAATTAGCTGTAGGTGCAAGAGTGAAAAAGAAATTTTAAGACAACCACTGCCAAATTTGTTTTCCTCACACGATTGATCAGGGAAAGATATCGATCGGCTGAAGAGCACAATAGTGCGGTTGCCAGATTTTAATGGGGCTTAAAGGTAAACAGCAGAATCCCAGAGTGTGTGTCAGTGTGTGCGTGCTAATGTGCACTAAATCTCATTCATCGACCGTGTGTATTATTTCATCTGAAATCCTTTGCAGGAGAGGCATTTTATGGTTTAATCAATCTCTGCGATGTCTGATAGCTTTTCTCACCACAATCACCTTCCCTGTCATACTAAAAATCTCGAAACATCCAACTCTTTACCTACAAGGGGACATTGCTCTGAACTGCTGCTAAATGGACACTGTGATGCCATCACCTCATGGCAGGTTAGTACTCTGGTACCTTCAGTACCACGCAGATGATCACTTTATACACACAGTGTCAGGATGTGCTGCTGCAGCCAGTATCTCATTATTCTCATTTCTTGATGCTAACTAACGTCCGTCCTGTAGGTTCTAGTAAAAAAGACAATTTTGTTCACGCCTGGAAAGAAAGAAAGATGTTTTAGAAATGTTTTTAAAACAAATTGAAGTTAAAAGCATCGCAGTATATCATCCAAACATTCAAACGTATTTCTATGGCCTAGTTGCTGAGTTTATTAAAGGAAGCCAGTCATCTCTTTACTGTCCAACGGCATCTAACTGCCTCATAATCATTCATACAAGCGTCGGTGAATACCAACGAGAGCCGGCTGAGTTCCCGCTGTCTGTTTGGCTGCGAAAATAAAGGGCAGCGCGGGAGCTGAATGTTCATCACTTGATATTAACACCAGACAAAGCAGGCCTCTTTGATCAAGGCCCGAAGGTCAAACGCAACAGCTGTTGCGATGTGCCGACGGGAGGCAAACCTTTTCGTCTTCACCCTGGGGACGCCGGGCTCCCGCCAGGCAGGAGCTTCTCCACGTTTGTGTTCAGAAATCTCACATTTGAGCGGATTTTGGTAGAGTGTTTGAAGTCCTCAGGGGAGGAGAGAGGCAAGCGTAGTCCTTCTCAAAAGCAACCTGCATGCAAGACGTTAAAAGTTGTCTGCTAATCTATTGTTTTTAGTAATACTGATTTACCTCTTGGGTCCGTTGAAATCCTTCGAAACACCAACTTGTAGCGTCTCTAACGCCAACAAATGAAGTGCTGATATTGACGGCGCTTAAAACCTCACCTCAGAGACGTCACGGAACGCCAGCCAGTCGGGGAGATGCGCTGTCCTTTCATAACGACGGTCCGACGCTCTCCAAGATAGCGTGCCGGTGGCCCACGGAAGCGGCGGAATTCATCCAGCTGCAGTTGAAAGTTTTCTTGTCATCAATGTGCACCTGCACCATAAGTCCACGTTGTGGTTTGAACGTGATCCGTACCCGGACCCTCTGTTCCGCGGTCGAGGACTCAGCCTGACGCTGACTGACGAGACGGACTGGACTGCCTGAGCAGGCGTTGACTCCTGGGCCTGTGAATAGAAAAGAACGCTTCGATACGTCACGTGTCTTGTTCTCTCTGCACTGCACTGTGTACTTCAGGAACGTATATAAATGGGTGTTTTTGTTGAACTGAAGAACCTGCCCTGCTTTTGGAAAGCTGTATTTTATGTTTAGAGGACAGGTAGAAAACCTGGACCGTGGAGAGTGGATTGTTTTTGTTACTTTCCTCTCTCGTTGGCTGTTTCCTTGTCACGCACCGTCACAGGCAGTCTTTAACGATACACGGAGAAAACCGACGTTGCTGTGTGCTGGTGGTTGAACTTTGACGAGGGTTTCTAAGGGACTCTGGCTTTAACTTGGCTCCTTGTTTGGGTGACTACTGACTCAGACTACGAACTCACAATCTGTTTAACAAAACTGTTAGGCTCCAACGTAACTGGCCCTCAGTCACACCGTTACAAAATGGTGAAAATTGATGCCTTGGGGCGGAGGAGATGCTTCTTCTTCGTTTTTTATAAGATCCAAGAATCCTTTACAGGGTTTTTGCCCTCCCCTTTGAACCACTTTGATGTAGCGTATGCAACATAGTGACAGAGAATTCAGACAGTCCAGGTCTTCTACCTTGAAAAACCTAAGGTTCCAATCCTGATTGGCGCGCATGGCTGGGAATTAATGTTGTAGAAATGAAATTTAACCATTCTGACTCCTCCTCTTCCTCCTGGGAAACCTTGTGTGACTCAAACATGTATGGGCTGAATTATTGTTAGAACTGTGCAGTGTCTATTAGACTAGTTTAAAAGTGGGACGATGAAACGGCAGGGAAGAGCGAACAATGTGGTTTTTTTCAGATGGGGCAGAACCAGAGCAGCACATTCATAGATCCCCATAACTTGGATGAGGCAAAGTGTCAACTTACATCAAAGTCATTTTTCATGAAAAACAAACAAACCAAAAAAAATTGGTTGTCTTTACGAAATAAAGATTGGTTTTCAAGTTTTCAACCAGTGGCTGGGGAAGGACTGTAATGCTGTGTACCTGTGTGTGAAAGAGAGGGAGGCAGAGTTCATATCTAGTGCTAATGTTTTACAGGTTGGGTTATGATTGGCTTTGATAAAGGTTTAAGTGATTATGGGTGTATGCACTAGAACTAAGATAATTCCTTCATCACTTTATTGAATGTGTAGATTTTCTCCTCTGCTTGGTCACACTTACTGAAACTGGGAGTCCACTTTTGAAAAATGTGTTAATACATTTTTAATGGTTTCACACATTTTTCATTTCATTGTAAGAACAAGTTAATGCAGATCTCATATAATGACCCCAAACTCTATTCACACCATTGATTAACTGTGCTAAACCATAGGAAAACATTAAATCAAAGGTGATTAGGGGAAATTACTTGCTTATGGATCCCGTGGAGAACTCCTGTGCACAATTCTTCATTATACAATCAGCTCTCATCCATGTCTAAACGCTGCCACTCCAGATGCTCACAGTACTGTAGATCTGACACGTCAAAGCATCTTATTATCGTGCTCATTTTAAATACAGTGACTTTGTACTGCATATCGTGCCGTGTAATATGCAATGTGTATCTCAGGCACCTTAATTTGTAGTTATTGTGCATTTAAAATGTATTTTGTGTGACCAGTATTTACCTTTTGTCCATTGTTGAGCTCCGTACTTCCTGTATTCGGTACTGTAAAAGTTTACTTCAGTTTGGATTGTTTGAGGCAAAAATTTGCTTTTGCTTCATGTATTTATTGTTTTGTTAGAACATTTTGTCCAGAGTGTTCCTACTCGTGTGCATGTGTGTGTGCATGAAGCATTTTTAAAAAAAAAAGCATCATGAACAACAGTCTCAAAGTGATGGAAGAAAACTGTACAGCTTGTAGCTCCTTTTGAAGTTTTGGTAAATGTTATTCCCAGCAAAGGGTAAAGGATAAAGCCTTTATAACTGAGTCTGCTGCTTGACCACGTTCCAACCTTTAAAAATAACTAAGCATCTTTTTGCACTGTAAAGAAGCAGCCATCACATCTCTGACCTCCATTAACGCTCATATTTCTGCCTTTTGTTTATTCTGTTTTTAACTGCTGAGGTTGCTGCCTGCGGCCTTTGCATGTGCGTCATTGATTTTCCTTTATATCCTCTTCTGTAACAGCACCATAACACAAGTTTACTTGTCAGTGCAAATGTCAAGCAATCAGGTTCCCTGGTAAAGGTCAGCTTTTTATGGGATGTTCAACATGATGTAGGGATTATGGTAGCGTTTTCCCAGCAGGTCGCATGCAGGACCACAGTCGATCCACACACATTATCCAGATTACTGTTGACCTATGAGCACACAGGTGTACAGCATATGCCTCATTTTTAAATGGCTTTGTCATTTCGGTAACAAATTTACACAGATTCCCATAGGAAGAGAGTGAATCAAAGCAGATTTCCGTTCACGATGAGGATCCATCCACACAGCAGCAGTATCCTGTCTCAGATTGTCTTGTTTTTCCGGTGCGCCCAACCAAAGCAGTTTATTTCAGGTCCGTAGAGAGTTTGTTGCGTGCACCCAGGTGAATAGGATGAGGCTGATAACGTGAAGTGGTCTGGTAATTGGCTGTGAAAATTCGTCGTCACCCATAGGCGGGAATAGGCTCTTGTGAGAACAAGGCACATTTTTTGAAGGACTGCCGGAGTGTCAAGTCGATGAAAGAGCAGCAGCATGGACAACACTTCTGACAATGCATTTTACTTTTACCTTATTTTTACTGCATCTCGCATAGTTGCCCATTTATTTGAGCGCGTGACAATAAAAGTCTGTCGAATTCATAATTCTGCTTCATTTTGACCGATTAATTACCGTTAATTAATTAGTTACCGAACAATTAAAATTTCTCGTTTTCCTTTTTCTTCATTGAAAATACCAAAACTCCAGTTTTGTTACACAAGTTTAACTGCTGTCTCCTGCTTCTGTGAGGTTTATTCTGAGCGAATGTGTACAGGAGGACCAGGACTGACTTTGACACTTGATATTTATAGATATTTATTCACATCTATACGTACAAATCTCATGTGACACACATGCCATACTAACTGTTTCATATAACTGTACTCTTCACACCACACACTCCTGTTTATATCCCCGCTGATTCATGTGCAATGAATTCTACTGAAATGATATTTATTTTATTATCTTAAATGTAAATAGAAGGTGTGCATAGTCTCTGTTGTTGACATATTATACTTAGTTTTTTTTTTTTTAATCATTTCTTTAGTTCCTAAATCACTATTTTTCCATCTGCTTACGTCTCTTGAGCTGCTGTAACAGGTGGATTTCTCTGGTGAGGGATCAGTAAAGTCTTATCTTATCTTCTAAGCTCACCTCCTAAAATCAGATTTTCAGAAAATCTGCATGAAATGGGGAAAACATTCTCACAGTGTCAGATTCTGGACAGAAATCACTGGAGAATGCAAATAAATTTGGCTACTTTTAAGGCTGGAATATGTGATTTATTTTTTTCATCAATGGGCAGAAACCCCATAAAAAGTTTTGAGAATATTGTAATTCAATTGGTCTGACAAAAAGACGACTTCTGCACCACTTTGTTCTGTATTCAGGGTTTACTAAAATCGGACTGTACTTTTTGGCCAATCACAGGTCATTTCAGAGAGACGTTTGTTCTACAAAGCTAAATGCATGCGTGCGTCCCCATAGATGGTGAAAGGCCGATTCCATGATGGACATCCCAGAAGCAGATATTACTCTGTCAGCATTATCGATAACTGCAGACACAGCAAAGAGCCAAAAACACGGAAGACCAACATGCCAAAAGGACCGTCCATGAACCTTTTAAGAGCACTGTGACCAAAAGGGGCGGGGCTACAGAGCAGAAACAGATTGAAACAGGGGCAGAGGGAGATGATTCTCATGCTGGATTCCCAGAATTTACAAACCCCAGCTTAAACTTTTCAGCTAACATTTGTCAACATTCTGACCATAAGTATCTATAAAACTGATGCTATTACTATCTGCCTCAGCTGTACTTTGGGTTGAATGCTAATCAGCAAAATGTTAACATGCTGATCTAACACCTGATTTATGGCTGCAAGTGCCACAATTTTTATCAGTATTTAATCACTTGTTTGTTTTTTTACAGAAAATGAAAAAAAGTCTCAAACCACACCTATTTATGTTGTGGTCCTGTATACCTAAGTACATTTTAAAGTTTACACTTCTACGGAAATGTATTTTTGATGATAATACTGTATTTTTTAACTCCCTAATGTTACAATTATATTTACTAAGTCTCCTAAGATTTAAAGTTATCTACAATTACTATTGAGGAAATACTTTACATCCTTTACATTGTAGTCATGCAACATATAACAAATCATAGACAAGCTAATCTTACAGTCACTAGTTAGCTTTTGCTGCTGTTTTAATTGGGCAGCATCCTTGAATGTACATGTCTGTGCATCAACGGGAGCCGCTGTGTCCACACAGAAGAGAACAGCTATTAATCCTCTCACCTGTTTGCTTGTTTGATTTTCCACGACACCTACAACTTGTTCACGGCTCAGCGGAGGAGACGCTGGCACGGTGAGCTGTTTAAACATTTACCCACGTTATGCTGCGTGGTGCGCTTGGCAGGCGCTGTAAAACACGCTTGTAAATGTAGCTCTGATTAATAGATGAGGTGGCTGACTTGGCCTTATTGCTCCCACAGATGGAGAGCTCTTTCTTTACTGTCGTGAGGAGAAGAAGGAGATGAGGAGGAGCACAGAGGCAGAGGGAGCATGGAGGAAAGCCGGGGAGTCGTGACTGAAATGAGGACGCACCGATCCGTCACCAAACGGAAAGTTAACAGTTTCTGGCTGAGCTTTAACCATAATTCTCTCCAGCACTGCAAGATAAACCACAGAAAGTCACTTTTAGAGGAATACGCCTGTAAAATCACCTCAACTGTCAGATGATGATTAACAGTCCCAACACAATGCAGGCTGAGCTCGGCCGGCCTGTGGAGGAAACTAGTTTTGGCCACTCGTGTTTGCTATTTAGTTCTTTTTGGTCACTACCCAGAGCTCATGACCGTAGGTGAGGTTTGGAATGGCGATGGATCGAACAATTGAGAGCTTCACATTCCAGCTCAGCTCTCTCTTCACCACAATGGACCAGTTTAGCATCCTCGGGAACAACACCCCAAGATACTTGAGCTCCTCCCCAAACCAAAGGGGGCAATCCAGCCTTTGCCTCAGATTTAGGGGTGCTGAACCTCATCCTCATCCCTGCTGCTGCAGCACACTCGCCTGTGTGTGCATGTATTTATTGGGGCTTTGTCTTGCAGCTGTGTAATTCAGCTGCCAGTGTCTTTGACATACAACAAATCCAAGGGCGTTTCCAATCCATCTAACTCGTGACGCCTGCGCTCAGGTTGAAGCTGTTCAAAGGACAAAGTGAAGAGAAGAGTCAGGATGATATCAGCCAAGCAGATGCTGAGAAAATATCAGCCAGAAATCACCTGTGTAGGTTAACAACTGACTTTAAATCCGTGAATTGTATACATGTTTGAGTTTTAGACCATGCAAGTTTACTCTTCTTCCACTCATGTTTGCTTACAGAATAATTTCCTGTGGGCGGCTGGTGCTTCTTTCCTTCTTATGATGCTCTGAAGAAACGAACAGCAGTAAGCCGCTGAGTTCATGAAGGGTCCATTTCAGTGTCGGAGGGCTGACAACACGAGTGCCAATTACTGAGCGCAGGCAAACACACGCAGCCTGGCGCCAACTAGAGTTTATTCTAGTGTCATTCAGACAGGCACAATGCTTGTCATATGTCCCACTGTTTCTGCGCCGCTGAATGAGGAAAATACAAACGATGTGACTCAGGAGGAGACAGCAGAAAAGGGACTGGAGAGAGAGGGAAATGTGCTTTCGTATCGCCCGGCTTTGGAACGCAGACGAGTTTTGAGTAGACGTGAGAGAAATGGGAGATCTCTATTGTTTTTAGAAAAACAAAAGACGAATTTAAAAGTCCTGATCCAGCCATTGATCAAACCTCATTTGTCAAAGCGTTTCAGTTTCAGAAAATCCTCTCACGGCCTCAAATCTATAGTCCTGCCCTGTCTCATGGTAAGTTTGTTTCTACAATGTGATGCCCCTCCTCATAGGTCATTATGGGATTGATTCCTTATGTTTTCTGTGTACACTCAAAAAAATAAATAAAACGTAACGTTTACTTAAAAAAAAATTATGTGAAATAAGTAACTACTAAGTCTCTTAGCAATGAATCACAGTCTAGTCAAGTTTTATTCTCTTGGGAGGGGGGGGGTTCATTTTTTGGAGGCCGTCATTGGTGAATTGCAGAAGGTAAATATCATTGAAAGTTGGTTAATTTGAATGAAAGAAATTCATTTTAAATTAATACATGAATACATGCTGTCATATATGGCTGTGAGAGGTGTCACAGATTATATTTCAGTGATGGAGGTTGGCTAATCATGCACGCACATCTAAGGACAGAAGTGTCACTAATGGCATACTAATTATTTCCGCCCAACTCGTCAGGCGACAGCAGATCATAAAATGGTCAAACGCTGTAAATGTGAAACTCCAATTCATGACACTTTTGAGGTGTCAGTCATCCAGGTCGAGTTAGTCCTACATGCCTTATTTGAAGGACTTCATTTTGGCTTTCACCTATTCAGTTTCACTGAGGCAGTCTACTGCAGCACGAAAGACCAAACACACCACCAAATCCTGAACTGCTCATATGGGTTTTATGCAAAGAAACACAGGCAAGACCAAACAACAACAACAACAACAACTGAGTCTCAATCGAAATGTGACAGTCATTTTTACCACTGTCCCTTTTCTTTTTAAACAATACGACTATTACAAAGCACTGAAGCAGGTAATTACTCCAAAAACTAATTTTCCGACTCACAATAAAGAAAATAGGAAAAAGCAATTGCATAAAAAAATGTCTGAAAGTGTAGTGTGCGAACAAAAGAGGAGGACAGAGAGGAAGATTAACTGGAAGAATAAGACTCACGCTAATATCAGCAGAGAGATATATACTGTGTACAGGATCATAAACTTAAATGTATTTTTACTCCCTCGCTCACCGTGGAGAAGAAATCCTCTTCCTTTAAAAAAAATTATCTTTCTCGCTCTAAATGTCATATTGGCCTTAACTTTTCTTTTTCTAACTCTCTGAGCTTTTTAGTATTAAAGTACCCAAACAGTTTTTTTTTTCCTTATCTTTTCGTGCTTTTAATATATTTCTTGACAGTCATTAGCACCTAATTAGTGTTGGGTCTCATTGCAGACGAGGACCATATTACACCACCGTACACAGCCACACACACACACACACGCACACACACACGCACACACACACGCACACGCACGTGCTCACAACCGATAAATGCATTGCATTTAATTAAGTTCCCGCTCCCATTCAC
>KV751385.1:138006-161120 GCA_001698575.1 Mola mola | reverse complement strand
TCGGTGGCCTCCGGATTTCGTCTCTGCTATTTGCAGATGACGTGGTCCTGTTGGCCTCATCGAACAGTGACCTCCAGCTCTCACTGGGACGGTTTGCAGCTGAGTGTCAAGCGGCGGGGGTGAGAATCAGCACCTCTAAATCTGAGGCCATGGTTCTTAGCCGGAAAAGGGTGGATTGCCCACTCTGGGTCGGGGAAGAGTCGCTTCCCCAAGTGGAGGAGTTCAAGTATCTCGGGGTCTTGTTCACGAGTGAGGGGAAAATGGAGCGGGAGATTGACAGACGGATTGGAGCAGCGTCGGCAGTGATGCGGACGCTGAAGTGGTCCGTTGTGGTGAAGAGAGAGCTGCGCCAGAAGGCAAAGCTTTCAATTTACAGGTCAATCTATGTCCCAACTCTCACCTATGGTCATGAGCTCTGGGTAGTGACCGAAAGAATGAGATCGCGAATACAAGCGGCCGAAATGAGCTTCCTTCGCAGGGTGGCTGGGCTCAGCCTTAGAGATAGGGTGAGGAGCACGGACATCCGGGAGGAGCTCAGAGTAGAGCTGCTGCTCCTCCGTGTTGAGAGGAGCCAGTTGAGGTGGTTCGGGCATCTGGTCAGGATGCCTCCTGGACGTCCCCCTGGGGAGGTGTTTCGGGCATGCCCATCCGGGAGGAGACCCCGGGGCAGACCAAGGACACGCTGGAGAGATTACATCTCTCGGTTGGCTTGGGAACGTCTTGGTGTCCCCCCGGAGGAGTTGGTGGAAGTGGCTGGGGAGAGGAGCGTCTGGATGTCCCTGCTCAGGCTGTTACCCCCGCGACCCGGATAAGCGGCAGAAAACGAAACGAAATATAATATCTTATAAGATAAATAATTCTACTCTGATTAGACACCAGATGTTGACATTTCACGCCTCTTCAAACCTGGTAAATTTTTATGACAAAACAAAAAAGTGATACATGTTGCATGTTGCACATGATTAATTGATTTATATATTGATTTATTGATTTATTGATTTATGCTAAAAAAAAAAAAAAGAAAATACACAACCTTAAAACCAGTAATAAGTTACATGAGTAACAGTGATCTTCTTGTTTCAGTGTGATGGTCTGTTGGTGTCTCTTCGGGTCCTGATCATTACTCTGACATGTACCTCCCAGCCAACATTACTAGAGACCAAGTACGCCCTCTCGTGGCAACGCCACATCCAATGGTGGCGGCGTTCAAGAATGACGTGAGGGACGTGGCAAAACACCCGAGACTTTGACCCCTATGTCCCAACGCAACACATATGAACATCTATGGGATGTGACGGAACCATGGATGGCCCACAAGATCCAAAACACTAACTGCCAATGTCCCAGTGCCAGGAGCCCAGTCCATGTCCTCGGTGACGTAAGAGAAACAAATACAATATTAGGTAGGTGACTGATCAGTTTGTGTTCAGCCAAGACGCCACTGTTCAGGAAAAACAGAATTAATTCTTATATTGTTTGACTGATTACATATGTTGTGTAGGGGCTGACAAGAAACCAAACAGAACTGAGTCATTTCAGTGGACATTGGTTCTGAAAGATCCAATGTGTTCAGGTTTCTGGAAATTACCCAATGACTCCAAACTCGAAAATTTGTTGGCTAAAGGTTAAAGCAGCGCGACTGCATGTTTTATGGCCACGTACAGGCAGCAGATACGATGAGCGATGAGCTACTGCAATAATACAACCCAGTCACCACAATAAATCTTTATACATCTTTATGTTCATGCACCCAAAACCACAGGAAACTTAACATTTGCTATGGTATTTTTACAGTATTAAGTCATATAACAACCTTCTGCTTGATGTCTGGTTAAGTTTAAGCACATAAAAACTTGGTCAGGGTTTCTTTGCCTTAAAACACTTTGTATTTGTTTTATCATCGCAAACTTGTCTGGAAAGACTATAAAACGTCCCAACAGAAACGCCACTTGGGTTGTTGGTTGGCTGAAGGAGTCATGAAAAGACTTACTCTGCCCGACTGCTGCCTCGCCCAGGTGTCATCAGTCATTCTACAACTTCTGTTTCCATGGCTACATGAACTAAAGAAATGATGGAAAGAACAATAACACAGGAAAAATGGAAAAAAAAAAAACAGAGGAGTGAGACTGAAAATGTGAAAGAGACAGTGTTGTTGTTCTGGCAGAGAGTTTCTGACGTACAACGTGTCACATGTACTTTCGGCGGCCGTCCACCAGTTCCCCGCGCTCATGTCAGCTTTCTGAACCTGCCGCTTCTCTATCAACATCTATTTTGTAACAGCTGAGCTGCAACATTAAGCTTCAGGCCCCGAATGGAGTGACAAATCTGTGCGGCGCCCACTACTGTGGCGTTCCTGACAGATCGCCAAATGGGAGGTGGCGGGCCGGCGTAGGATGGGATGGGATGGCCAGTTGTCATGTGAATACAAATGATGTCGCGTCTGACTGGTTCGTAATTCGCCGATGAGTGTGAGCGTGTAGATCACAGGGGAGGACACTTCTGAAAGTGCTGTTTCACTGAGCGAGCAAGCAGTGGTGAGAGGGGAGCTAATGGGAGGTGGATGAACTGATGGAGAGGAACACGGAGGATGAGGAGAGGAGGCGAAACATCTCTTCATCACTATTCAGTTGTCCACCTGCACGGCCATCCAGTAATCAATCAGTCCACGCTCTGCTGATTTTCTCCATCTATGTCGAGCCATCATTCCAGGTTCTTCTCATTTGGTAAGTATCTCTATTTTAAGTATCTGTCCATCTCCACATCCTACCATTCCTCTATCTCTCTATCATTCCTCGTCTCATCACAGCATATTCCTCCAGGAATGTATCCATCCATCCATCCATCCATCCATCCTGTATTTGTGTGCACTCATCCCTGAATTCTTCACCCCTCCGTCCTGTGTTCTTCCACCCATCTGTCCTTTTATGTCTAAATCATCTCCATCCATCCACACCTTCCTCCATCCATCTTTTTTGACAACTCTGCCTTGTTTCCCTCTCTGGTCATAACCTTCAGTCCTCCTTCTCACCACTTCTCCATCCCTACATTTCCCATCAGTCCAACGTTCTTTCTATTCGCCCCGTCCCATCATCCTCCTCTCTTGTCCTCATGTGTTTTTATCGTCTCCCTGCTGCGCTGACAGTTCATTGTCAGATGACAGAGGACACAGCTGTCACTCCCTTTGTCACTGCTGCTGTGTTTCCTCTCTCTCTCTCAGTGTATCTGTCACCTTGATCTCTCATTCCCGCCACGTGACAGCGGCTCTTCAACTCGTCCCGTCACCTTTTACCTTGTCACTGCACCTGTGATGTGTTGCTTTCGCTGCCACGCTGCTGCTCTGCGTCACACTCTCATTATTGTGTCAGTGCGCTACCATCTGTCTCGGCGGTCAACCAATCACTTTTTTAGACCCGCATGTCACCTCCGCGAACCCTGAAACACACACACTCACTCACACACGCACAGGTGGCTTCTGACAGGCTGTAAATGTGAAGTGAAGGCCGGCCGCTGCAGAGCAGTGTTAGAACTCGCGCTCGCTGTTTACGACCGCTTCGCAGTGACGAGGGGGATCTCACGTTTGTTATTAGTGGAGGTGTTGTTGTGGTCATCGAAGGTAAAGTGCATGCAGTGAGTAGCTTTTGCCACTAGGGGTCTCTAAAATAAAACATGGAATCATGGGAGTTTTTTCAGATTTTTTTTAGATTTTTTTTTTTTTTTTCCGTGTTCACCTTGTTTAAATGTTTTCTTCATGGTGAGTTTAGTCACGTTTGCTGACTTCCTTCCACACTCTCAGACACTCTGTGCATTTTAGTGTATAAACGAGTTGGTTTTATAAGTAAACGCTCGGCCTGGTCTCATTAAATGATGTATGAGTAAAAATACGTCTTATGCCTTTGCATGTGTTGTCAAATACCTTTTTGCTTTTAGCTTCATTCGATGCCGTTCGCATTGAGCTTCACTCGTATGTTTATAGGAGCAAATGTGATAGAGAAAACAATTTAAGATGTGTCACTAAAAATCAGTCACATTTCATTTGTAAAGTCCAAAATCAGAAATTGCAATTTGTCTCAGAGGGCCTTTTCAAACTGGATAGACAAACTCTGTCCTGAACTGGGTGAAGAAAGAGTTAAAAGATCTGTTCCAGGGAAAACATAAGAAACCTCAGGAAGAACCACCGATGAGGATCCGTCTTCCTGGGACGGACAGACATGACATGGATGGCGCATGTACAGAACACATGATCGCCTGTCTTTTGTAGAAAATAGTGCAAAGTGTAACTATAATGTAAAAAAAAAATAATAATAAATCCACAATTGATGTCAAACCAACAATCAGAATATTGAGTCCAGAGTTCAAAATTCATGTAAAAAACAAATATTGACTGTTTTGAATGCTTGTCCAAAAGTTACAGGAACTTAAAGGGAAACTTTCTCATGATATGAAATGACATATATAATTCAGAGTAAATCTACCAAAATCATTTTTCAACAATTTGACTTTCCCAACGCAGTAATATTGTTCAGCCTTGTCAAACTACTGAACTCCAATTTTATGTATTTTATGAAATAATGGAGCCTAAAAGAACGAGAAATAGGGTTGGGAAAAATACCAAAGTTAGGCCACATAAATATTTTATGTTACATAACCTAACGCAATGCAACCAAAGTGATTTTAAACCAAACAAATATTATTTTTTATCCTGTTTTTCGTTGCTTAAATCAAACCTAAACTGCAACCTGGATGAAAACCTTGAAAGTGAGATAATGCTGGCTTGCTGCGTATTTTATCTTCAGTGCTTTGTTGTTTTTGTGACTTTTCATCAAGAATGTTACCCTTTAATGGGAAGATTGTCTAAAGCTACAGTAATAAGTTCTCTTTACAGACATTCAGTATTGCAAGGATTGTTCTACTTCTGGTTCCTTTCATCTGAAGTTTACTGTGCTGCTTTTTGTCCAAATCTATCTGGGATCTCAGGACTTAAAACAGGTCTCCAGTTTCCTCAGTAGTGGGGCTGCAACCTGTTTTGCTGAGAAGTTCTAGAATTGTTTGCAAAAGCCGGAGAACCTGGAGAAAACCCACTCAGACACAGGGAGAACATGCAAACTCCGCACAGAAGGTCCTGATTGAGGTCACATTCAGGAAAATAGACTCTCATATTCAGTGTTCATTCACTGATGCACTGATTCAGTGAAAAATTCCCTGTCATCTCTGCAGGGATAAAGATCAGCCTCTGCATTCATCACCACAGCCACAGGGGGGGAAAAGTCAGAATAACTCCCTTGTGATCATTGTGACCATATGCAGCCATCCACCCTCCTTGTGCTGCTGGAAAGAGCAGACTCCTGTTTTTCAATGTACGATATGCTGTGTGCCACCATAATCAACCAAAGCCACTGGGCTCCTCATCTGTCACTGTGGAAAGAAACATCACTAAGTCTGATTCTCCAAGAGTTGTTTTTTTGTTTTTTTTAAATTTGTGGTACGTGCAGGAGGTTGTTTACTAAGCATGCGCCGCGTGCTGAGCACAATACTGATACAATTATTTGCATGCTCTCCAGATGTTGGGGGAATTATTGTTTGACTTACAAGCAGTGTGAGGATTGGTGGTATCACTTTTTCAGCAGGCTTTCTCTCTGCAGGGCGCGAGCTGTCAGGAAAGTGCAACATCAACCTCCTCCTCCATTCACACGCATTGGAAACTGGTAATGCAAAAAAATGCTTCTCATGCTTTTAATTGTGAACGGATCCTTGCAAGACTGTAGGGGGGACCTTAAGACACAGGATGATGTCACCGGATAGAAATAAAACCCTGCAAAAACAATGTTCAGGTACCGTCCTGCGCACATGAATTCCTCTCTCTCGCTTATTTATTTTCATTTAAATTAATGAAATATCTACCAATAGCTGCAGACTCCTCAAATGCTAAATGCACAAAGCAAACCATTCAACACAAGTGTTATAATAATCTGTTGCAGTGCAGGGCTTCTTAACAATTAATATCCCTTGTGTGTCTCAAATATTTCTTTCCGAAATAACAATTCTGTCATTTTTTAGGGAGTTATTATCACACTGATGTATGTTCAAGTGTTAATTTTACTGATCGGTGTAGCTGAATGAGTTATTTGATGCTATGAAAATGGAGTTAAAAGTCGTGACTACCGCTGAGTCCTGCTCATGTTTGGGTACTAACATGATAAAAAATATTGGAACAAAATATATGAGAAGTGATTAATGCAATTGTGGATCATAATTAAAATGTTTTAATGCTGTGAGACTTTGTGAAGCACCACAAGGCACAGCAGAAAAACTGCACTGAACCGGAAAAACGGCGCTTTGGGATATCAGGCTATATACGTAAAAGACACGACTTGACTGGGGGAAAACAAAAGCCTCTAACTGAAATGTTTCTATATCTCCTGATGACCTGCTCCATTATCTGAGATAATTAAGCTGTTTATGGGGCTTTAAGAAGGCGGAGAAATAAACATGAAGTGTTGATGTCGCCTGTTTTTCTTGTCATTTTGGCGTGCAGGATTATTATTACGCACACGCAGGCCTCTGAAGCAGCACTATTGTTCTTATTCATGGTAATTAAGGTGGGTTGAATGTGACTCCTGTTTATGTCTGATTGGGACTCATTAAGATTTGCGGCGTGAAATGATTTGCCTCAGAATGTTTCATTACTATTTTAAGCAGCAGGCGTTTTATGCACAAATGATGATCGCACGTTCCATAAAAACACAAAAAAAAGGTAAAGTGATGTGATTTTACAGCATTAAGAGCTGGAAAATAAAATCCAAGTCAGCCAGTTTAAAAGCCTCCATTGTGGGGCTCACGGCTCTGAGCTATGGTTAAAGGCTGACGAGTTCCTGTCTTGTAGGAGGCCATCAAGCTGAAGAGGTTGGCCTTTCAGGCTTGGTTGGCCCAGAGGTCTCTTGAGATAGTAGACAGGTGCCAGGAGGTCAACATGATCTCAGGGGATGGGATGGGGTCTGGATGGCATGTCACTGTAAAACCTAAGCCATATCCATGTCATGAGTTTTAGGGTTCTCTTAGGGTTTAAGCATCAAAACAAATTGGTTAGGTTGAGAGGCGAAAGAGTTGTCTAGATTTAAGAGAAATGTCATGTCACTAAAAGCTGGGATATGTCATTTAGACAAGAGAATTTGAGAATATTGTGCTAAAGTGGTCTGAAAAAAGATTAGACTGCTCTTTCTCTTGGCTCTGTATTCAGGTTTTACTAAAATCCACACCGTGACAGTACTTTTTGGCAAATCATGGGTCATTTCAGAGTGAGAGGGTGATCTATCGGCTGTTCTACAAAAGTGCACAGCCCCGTAGATGGTGAAAGGCCAATACAAAGGTGGAAATCCCAGCAGAACCAACAACTGCAGACACGGCAAAGGGCCAAAAACACGACAAAGCAACCATGTTCATGAACCCTTCAAGGACTCCTCGACTGTTTGAAGGGCAGGGCTGAACTGAAGGGAGGGGGAGCAGATTTACTACTCTTGGGTCCTCATGCTTGATTCCTAAAAGTTTAACAAAACCCAGCTTTAAGTTAAATCGAGTCATTTTTTTTTTTTTTGCACTGTGCCAAATCACAACAAAAGTTGTCTCAAGGTGCTTTTCATTAAAAGCAGTTCTAGACCATTTCCTGTGAATAATTCATCGACTTAATTTACAGGCGTCAAAGATAGCAATGACCATTTCTTGTCATCCCACAGGGCCATTCAATAGAGTCCCCTGGAAGATACATTTAATTCCTGGATGTGCGACAAAATGTAAAGGGTGACTGGTGAAATGGCTGAAATGTATTCAATAGTTTGTGTATAATCCTGCTAAATAAACCAACCAACCAACCAGCAGGCAGCGGTGAAAACATGACCTTTGTGGCAGCTGTAACAGTGTTACACATTGATTGTCAATCACTTAGCCATAATGAATTGTAACCCACATCATTACCACCAGGTAGCCCAAATACTTCAAAATAAACAGCAATAGCAAAATAACAATAATGATTCAAGTACCTCCAAGAACCTCCAATACAGCAATTAGCAAAATCTACAGACATTTTTTTTCATTACCATCGCTACTTCGGTAGTTCGTATGTGTAGCTGCAGCAGCTGAAACAGGTTGTTAAAATAAAGGAACGTGTATGACTGTCGCTGAATTAGAATTGACAAATTGTAACACCAAGAAATAGAAAGACTCCAGCATTTCTTTGGGGAAAACTCTCTTTTTTGTGTTCAGCTCTCAAGTTTTGCTGAATTGTTTCCAGCCAGTGTTCATAATAAATCTCAACCAACAGGGGAGAGAAGAAAAAAAAAAAAAAGTACCTGTTGTTGCCTTGATCAGCTTTAGTTTTAGAACTTGTTTTACAATCTCCACATGAAATACCAACAGGAAACAAGAGACACAGGAGAAGTTGTGAAAGAGGCAAAAGCTCACGGTTGGTAAACAGCATGAAAGTGATGGTGGAAAAACTGAATTTGAAAAACAATAAAAAATATGAAAAATAACCCCAAGCAGAGGGCCTATCTTGGCTCATCCTCTGGCTCCTGTTCACTGTGATTTATACATCAGCTGCTGCACACTCGTGGCTGTAGGAATATATTGTACTGTAATAATGTGATGCACATTGGACCCCTAAAAGTAAACTTTAAGCTGCTTGGCCCCAAGGCGCAGTCATGTATTGAGTCTGAAGCCTGAGATTAGTGCCTTTTCTTTTCCTCCTCTGTGATTTATCCTCAGTAAACGGAACTCTGGGGGTTTTCACAAATCATTTATCATTCCACTCAATTGAAGTTTCCAGATAAATATGGAGTCAAAATAATTGAACTGCTGGAAGTAAGAGCAAATGATGTGTTGATAACTTCCCACAGAGCAGATTTTTCTGTTGTCTTTATGAGCTTTGCAACTCGTTTATGTGCCAAACTCCCCTTTTCTCTAATTGTTTTGTTTTTTTTTTCAAATTTCATGTTCAATTCAAGCGTAGAAAGTGTTTATAATTCCCCAAATGTCGTAAAATCCTACTAAAGAAACAGCTTAGTGAAAAAGTGAGACACAAAGCAGAGGAAAGAACACTAGAGCGGCTAGACAAAGTCAGACAGTTAGAGCCGACATTCTGGCACCAAAAGTCTTTTTAAAAATGTGCAAACACAAGAACAGAGCAAGAGCAATGAGCCACCACACCAAACAAAATTACCCTTTACCCTTCGAGTAGCCACCGTGCGACCAACGAGACGTTCCAATTCATCTGCCTCGACAAAAACATCTTGACAAAATGCAAAGTTAAAATGAGCGGGGACACGTCTTAGATCTGACTAGATATTCATAACCCTCCACATTCCACAGAATTACGGGAACTTAGCTGAAAAGCATTGCTGACAGCCTGAACAGTGACGGACCAGGGCACACCAAGACCACGATTGGGAACATCTTTGAATGTTTGTCACAATCTTTTTTATGTTTCCTGCACTGTCAGCATTGTCTTAATCTTTTCTCAGCTGACCCCAAGCCGATTCAACATATTGAACTGTCTGTTTTCTTTCCCACTGTGGGTGTGGTTGCATGTGAGAATGGATGATTTGGGGGTGTACATTTGCTTCAGGCAGTAGTGGGCGAAGGAAGTAATAGGACAGAGTTTGCACAACTAAACAAACAGAAAACTTTAAAGCTTCTTACCTTCATTCCACCCATTATCTACCTCCCTAAGGTGCTGAAGCCAATCCCATCTCATTTTGACACTTTGCCAATATCACCTGTGGCCAATTTAGAGTCTTCAATTTACCTAGTACGCATGTGTTTGGACAGCAGTGGAAAACTGACTCACAGAAAGCAGCCATGCAAACTTGAGAACAAAACTCAACTTTCAGATATAAAAGAGAAAAAATTAGGACTTTGGAGGTATATCATATATCTTTTATAACCTCTGCATGTCTCCTTATACCTATTCATTTATCACTAAACAACTAGCACAAAAGCTGCTGCATTTCACTGATCTTCCTTACCTTATCTACTTTAAATGCAAGGAAGGTTCATTTTATTTATTAGGAGGATATGTAGTTTAAGATGTTTTGACTGAATTTGACTGATAACTGGCTCAATATGAGCCAGAATGGCAGGTATATATATTTATATGGTACATTATGAATTAAATAAAAGGACACCATGACTGAGGATTTCCTCCATCATCCCCTTACTGCAGTCTGATACTTTAAATAAGGGAATTCTGAAAGCATTTCATATGCAACATACAATGGCCCAACTTGTCCCCTCACCGAAGCTGGGATGAGAACGAGAAGCCAGAAGTATATATCTGTATTATTTGTTTATTTTATTTGCTTTATCAATTAGACCTACCAATTTTCAGATGTCATTTTCCAAAGCACTGTTGGGGCGAAAAGCATATTTACATATTTATATCCTGGCGACCCCGAGATCACAAATCACAACACATTAGTAAACCAGAACGTTTATTTTCCTTGTCTTTTATTCTTAGTGACACATCAAATCTGCACTGTGTTGCACAATATTAGCCAAATTAGCCTGCCGAGTTACGTGAGGGTTAAAGTCACATGCTGACAGCTCAATTTATATGGGCAGTTTGTGAGACGAGACGAAAGACTGCTGACTACACTGTGGGGGCTACTTAAATCCAGCCGAATGAATGCAGGCCAAAATATTAGGCAAAGTTGCATGTAAGCTATTTAAGTAAGTGATGATTGGAAAGGATTTTAATGCCATCCATGCCAGGAGAGACATTTTAGCTCAGCAAACATTAAGGATAATTTAGTTTGGTTGTTCTAATCGTTCAATTTCTGATATAAATCGAGAGTGACAGTGCACAGGATATGCAACAGTAAGCAGCTAATTACAGCGACAAAATATTTAGCAGCTTCAGCTGAGCAGCTACAGAATATAAATTCTTTGCCTTTACTTGTTTACCACTAGTGTACCACAGCGCAGAATACGTATAGCACACGTTGCAAATGAGATGACAGGTAGAAGTTGACCGTGTGCAGGTAAATGAGCAAAATTCCACATTAAAAATACGGAGAGAGGGCAAAGCTGGGTGGAAAGTGATATCAGAGACATATTAAAAAGAGAGTGGGAGAGGCTGCTGAATGAAGGCGCAGGAGGGGAGCAACAACAAGAGGAGAGGAAATGAAATGGAGAAAGGGACAAGGGTTGCTGACATGAGGACAGGTGATGTGAGGCATTGAGAGGAAATTAGAGAGGAGCAAATGATATGAGAGGAAAGAACATGAACAGTGGTGTGAGGAGACAAGAAGAGATGAGGTGAATTATATGTCAGTTCCTGCTGCTTCTGTAACAGCTGACAGACAACAGAAAGTCACCCTTACAAACAACACTCAAGGAAAAGCCTGAAAGTATGAAAGTGTTTGAGTTTTCAGTTTGATTGGCCAAATCTTTTTAGATAATATTTGCACGTCTGCTGTCTGTCAAACATAAAGGAACTTGATGCCACCGGGCTTGATTTGACAATGTGTGCCTCCATGTTGTGAAATGGAAGTAAAAAGCATCATTAAAATAGAATATCCATTAAAAACATAACATCCAGAATACCAGGTTTTTAGACATGTTAACAGTGACAGTAATTTGAATCTCTGAAACATGACTTGACTGGTCTCAGAGCCCATTCTAAATCCTTCACTACAAATTGAAAATGAAAAAGCTTATGATTTCTGTCCAGATTTTCACCGACTACTGTCTTTTCAGTTGGTCAGTGAGTGATGGAATGATAACAGTACATGAACAGATTTCCCATGTATATATAAACTGTCCTCCCATAATTCCACCTCTTTTTCCCCCAGTGTTTTTTGATATTGGATTCCTCTGGACTTTAGGCTTCTCTTACAAATTTGTCTGCTACTGTTGTGCTGCGTCGCTGGTTACGACTCTTGACCTCACCATATACAGTAATGCTGTTATTTTGGCTTATAATTAAATCAGTGAAGGTATCATCTCCGCATTGGGGACCTTTCCCTCCAGGTCTTAACAGCAGTTGGCAACTCTCAGTGATTTATGGTGTTTTCCAGGTGAACACATGTTTTTATCTGTTGCAGATCACACAGGACATCGTTATAATAGATCAGTGTTTGATATTTTCAGCTTGGATGTAACATGAGACCAAAATGGTTGTTGAATATGTGTGATCTATGATGTGTTATTGCTGGCTCAAAGACCATAAGAGCTCATGGAACATCTATCCTATAGGAAAAAGGATCCCTCCTGTGTGGTTCTTCCTGGGCTTTCTTATGAGGGTTTTTTAACTTTTCCTCACCCAGTTTGAGGGTGTAAGAGCAGAGAGTGTCACATCTGCACAGTTTGTAAAACCCCTGTGAGAAAAATTGTAATTTGTGATTTTTGGCCGATACAATTAAAAACAGAGTGATTGATAACAAATAAGGAGGCAAACATGTGGGCAAAACAAAGACAGATTTTATTTAGCAAAGAAGTGATAAAGAAATCTAAGCACAAGGGAACACACACTAAAGCAAACTTGGATAGTATTAAAAAAAAAACAACACATGAACTCAACAACTTACAGTAAGGCTGATCTGTAGCTGTACGTCAGCTCTCTGGAACTTTTGCCTTAGCCGGCGCATATAACCTGTGCTGTCGTTAACATTTTGTATTTGTACACTGTGTCTACCAAAAGACTAGTTGGAGGTAGAACTTTTAGCATACTTTCTTCTGCATGTACCTGTTCCCGTCTTTGCAAATAACGGTGACTCAACTGCAGCCGCAGTATCTTGTTGGAGTTAATGAATATTAGACAACAGTTCTTTAATTAAAAACATCGTCACACGCTGGAAATGAAACAGAAATGTGTCGGAGGAATTAGTGACGAAGCAGACCAATCACAGCTGTTGTTGCCCGTGTCGCCACATCCCGGATGTATTATATTTTGATGAGTAGGGTACATGGTGACTAAGTACCTACGGTGTAGATCCAAAGAACCAGCTTAAAGCTAAAGTAGACGTGGTCCCACACGAGTGACAAGATTGGTCAGCTTGTGAAGATTGAGAGAAGGTTGCCAGCTGACCTCAATTCCACGATAACCTCAGTACCAGTCAGGACGGACCTGCAACACAGACAAGACAGGGACAAGACAGCGGGCCCGACCGGTAGCCTCCAGGGTCATCACAGATGGGTTTAAAACAATGCAATCTTGCTGCTACTTCAATAATATAGTTCCTGCTGTTGTAAAATTGAATCTACAAAAGTATTTCATATTGGGTCATATTTCAAGATCAATGAAAATAAAACGAAGAAAAACACTGTACAATATATATATATATAAAAACACCAATAAAGTGTATTGTGTGTAATTTATGTTCAGCAAGCAAGTCACTTTGGAATAAAAGTAAATAAAACATATAGAATTGAACAGAAATAATTTGTTCTGGAATCACTCTAACAGCAATCGTCAGTGTCATGAAGGGATGCAGCGGGTCTCGACTAACTCAACAGTATGCAATCGAATGTGTCAGTAACTATTTTTTGTGCACTGCTGGGCTCAATCACAGGGGAATTCAGGCTGTGCCTTTAAAAATAATTATCAAAATTAAGTCATTATTGAGTTTTCAAGGGAAAATATTGATTAATAAGATAACAACAGGCCGGTCATTCGTACAACATACCCCTGCCTGTGTTTTACCAAATTGGAAGCACATTTTTAGATGTACAGAAAGGGAAATGGCGGGTATATGGATTGATGCATGGAGGCGGTGGCACACGGCGGAGGAAGGGCCAGCAACAGTGGCGGGCGAAGCAGTGGAGGCCAGGGAGAAATAGATGGAGAGAGAATGAGGCACCGCAGAGGCTGGATGGTGAGAGGTGAGACGGGTGAACTGAGTAAAGGAAAGGAGTGAAGAAGTGATGAGACCGTTAACAAGCTGACTCAAGCTGAGAGAGGGCAGAGGCTGAGAATAAGACTCAAGGAAAAAAATGACCCGAGGTACAGCAAGCGACGGAGAGGAACTGACAGAGTGACGGACACGACGTGAGACGTGAGATGACGTGTCGGGATGACGCAAGAAGGTAAAAATAGAAAAAAAACTGAGAGGACTGTGAACAAGACAAGAGAAAGAATAAGAGATCGAGTTGTTCTGTATGGGGCCCTGGCAAAGCAAGGACATCTGTAATCCAGGATGTTAATGAGAAGGTCAGGTGTTGGGGTGAGAGGAAGGAGGTGGAAGGGAATGAATCAGGCGGGACCCTGATCCGTTATCTCTGGTTTGACAGTCAACGTCAAACGCCAGCGTGCTGTCCTCAACCCTTCGGAATGATCGATCCACTGAAACAACTCTACAGGCGAAGCTGGTGGTGTCGGAGGGGCATTTTACCTGCTTTTGGTTGAGCTGATTTAGGTACTCGTAGGCAACCTAGCTACCGCGAACAACTTTGGTACAGTCCAAAGCCTATTGATGTAGTAAAAAGATTGTTGAATGTTTTGACATTGGTGGTAACGGGGGACGCGCATATTGACAGAGGAGAAGATTTCAGCCAACGTGATTTCCATCGAGTGAATGCCTGTCTGGTCAGTCTTGTCGTGCTGCAAAGAGTCCCTTTAAGGCTGGTATTTGTACTCTGCCTCTTTCTGTGCTCTTGGATTGTTTAGTATGAAGCAACTGGACTTCTTATCTTGTTTGAAGACATTTCGCCTCTCAAACAAGATAAGAAGTCCTGTTGCTTCCTACTAAACAATCCAAGACTAAGATGACCTGGATGACTGAGAACCTTCGCGGACATACTCTTTCCGTGTTCTTCCACAGCCATAAGGCAAAGGGGCTGACACCCCCAACCACCACAATTTTCATCTTCTTATCAGCCATATAGAGCAAGCTATAGTATTTAGCAAACGCTGTTTTGTTTACACCTCGTACAGTATCTCTGAAAATACGTCGTCAGATTCCCACGCTTTGGCAGAACACAGCTACCAGTTGGCAGTCAGCCGATGTTGTTCTGTCAAACTTTGTTGCCCCCACAAATGCAATGTGAGGAAACTCAACAGGGGGTCGCTCCCCTAGCATTTTTTGCTGATGTGCAAAGCCATGCTCCCTCTGTGTCTTATTCTGATGCACGAGGTCGACGTTCCTTTGGTCAAGATTAGGCACAAAATAATAAGTGTTCGGGTTAGGAAAAAGTGATGTCACAAAAGCACAAAAGCTGTTTCCCGGGTTACAGTATCATGAATGTGCAACACTCCACTCAACCCTGACGTCTTCTGTTTAAAGCATCTGAAACTGACATCACTTGTCCGTTAAATCCATGTGTGTCTTTGCTACACACCAAAGCTTTTACTCCGAGCAGCCGGATAAGACGTGACCGTGACAAGCTGCCGATACGTGAAGAGCTGGGGATGAGATCGGGCTGGTCTTCCATGATGTTCATGACATCGCCTGGTTACAGTAAAGCTCCACAAGAAATTGCAAGAAGCAATTACTCAGCAACTTTTTTAGTACTTGAGTGAGACTTAATTGAAAGCTCCCAAGATTCACTGCCAAAATGATGCTAACAGCCAAACCAAACATTGCGTGATGGAGTGTGGGCTCATTGAAACCTCTTACAGAACAAACATCCATCTTCTTCATTCTGCTTGTTTTTATTAGGAACCATCATTATTCATCACTGATCTCCTTCTTTCATTTCTTTATTTTCACTTCTCTTGTACTCACCCCCCCCCCCCCACCAAAAAATAAATGAATCAACTTATTCTGTTTAGACAGTCTCTTTACTTGCTCTGCCTCCACCCCCTCTTGTTTTATGTCTGACTGCCACATAATCATTGAAGACGTTAGAGGTTGCTCAGGGAGGTTTATAGAGTATTAAGTATCAGCGAGGGCCTCTCGCTTTTAATTTGCTTTTGTTTATCTGTTGTCTGGTAGCTTTAGCGCTGCCTGGACTTAAAGCCTGAGCTTTAATGAGAGAGTTTATGTCTTTGAGTCTGGAGTTTTGTGTGCTAAGGGCCCCCCGTTGGTTTTCATTCTGTCAAGACAGCGTATGTCTGAGTTTTTACAGATCGCCACGTATGTGGACGCCTCGGCTGATGCGCTTCGAGTTTAATTTAAATAGCGTCGCTGCACACTCGGGGTCCACGGTGGGCTCTGACATTCTGTAAATGGTTATTTATTTTTACATATATCCAATTTCAGTGCTGTTGGTCTAGACTTAACCTGCAACATCAGGAAACTGACTTGGAAGAGGTTCTAAGTCAACGCGTTTGTCCTTTTTGACCAATTAGAGGGAAAAAGCCAGAAGATGTAGCTCAGGTGGTGGAAAATGATCAAGTAAAAAAAAGATCAAAGAAGGAAAGCCGTGTTTTTCAGTGTGGAGGAAATGTTTTTCACATTGTTGCTGTTCTTGTTTGGTTATTTTGTAACTTACAGTGTGTCGTTTGCCTGCTAAGTTCAGAGATCAGAACAGACAAACCATATTTCAATAGAAATGTCACCTTATTCGTGATTAAATTCCTGTTTCTTTAGGATCCAGAAACAGTAAAGCAGTCCTTGTGAAGCTGAGGAGGTCAGTTTCTAGTACGTTGGATGCTAATTTGTCTTCCCAGTGCCCCTCGTGTCTTTCATGTACTTTAATATCTGCCTTGCAAAATCAAACATGGTCAAAACATCCTCAGCAAAAGGCCGGCTTATCACAGCTCCAGCCGGCTCTGTGATAATTAAACGTCGGCCACTCTTGAAGATCCAGCTCAGACAAACACCCAGAGTCCCGGTGAAACAATTCTACTTTCTCTACAGCAACAGTCAAACGGTGTCTTGAGACCTGGTATTAACATGCATCCTGGCTGATACTTTTGATGTCACTTCCCCGTTCAATATGCAAATTAGCAGACATAAATGGCTGGGACAAAAAATCCCAACGGCTTTTTTAGCGTTTTGCTTGAAAGAAATAATTAATTGTACAGCATTTGCAGAACAAACAAGACGATCAAGAGGATTAGGGATTGCTCCGACACAGTGTTTCTCCTAATTCGTAACGACTCACAAAACTTTTTACGAGGAGTCTTTCCTCGTGGGCAACAAAGAAGTAAAGCCTTATGTAATGCTGACATTTTTACCGTCAATATAAAGCTGCTTAATGTTTGCAGGTAAGTCACAGGGCACTGCAGAGAGGGTGATACGGTGATGCTGCAGCAAACTTGGTCAACACTTCTGATCATCGGCGCCACCCTCAGTAATTTTCCCCGTGTCTAGTTTGTTTCCTAATTTCTGACTGCTTTCCTGGTTATGACCCTTGTCTGCAGCCCCCCACCCCCCCATAAACTTGCTGGGTTTGTATATTATTAAACGAGTGAACCTACATTTAACTCTTACTCGGGGTCCATGTCTGCATCTGCATCCTTCAACCAGAAATTGTATACAAACTCTTAGGTTTATTGAGTTTTCTAAAGAACACGTCTGCATCTGTTGCTGTGGTAACCATGAACTGTTGCTGACCGCGCTGCGATACTCTCAGGAGCCCGATGGACACCACATGTACCCTCCTCGAAGGAGTGTGGCCGGTTCGACGGCAGGAAACATATAACAATTATTGGACAGTGTACACTAAGGGCTCCCAGTTGGGCTGAGACGGCAAGATGAACATCTATAGAAGCAGCATGAGTGTCTAATGCTTATGGCTACCAAATGTCCCTCCCTACCGTACCATTTGTACAGGGTCACGGTTTCTCCTGGATGTTAATCCCATTTCTGAATAGGGTCAAAAGATAAATCATCTTGGGGGTCCATGTATAGTTAGGCTCTTTCATTTCTGTGGTTAAGTGAACCAAAGAACAAGAACACTCCCCTAAAGCCCTTTCCCCTGCTAGCCAATCCTAGATGTCTATAAATGAGCCTTCCAAATTAACCAGATCTCCTCCCCCTGTCAGCAGAAGCTCAGTGCTGGGAGACAAACCTCATGTAATCATTTGTCCAGTTTGTGGGTCCATCTTGTACTATGAGGTCAAAAGGAGAAGTTGCTGGAAAGGCGGGGGGGGGGGGGTGGTTAACAGGGGGTCGTTGGAGGAAGGCTGGAAGCAGCAGCAAATATTTATTGTATCACGCACACATGCACACCCACAATGTTACAGACACTTTTCCCCCGATGGCGATGATGAGCCAAGCTGATTCATGCAGAAAATTGTCAGCTTCCTCCCAACCCCACTTCAGCTCAAATGGATTTTTATCTCAGCTACATCCTCCTCATAGCCCTGATATCAGCCTGCCTGGCGTTCTCCCATCCTCCGCGTGTGCATCCCTTTTCGTTTCCTCGCCTCCTTAATCCAACGCGCTCTCCGCTTTCATCATGTCAAGGTGGGTGTGCTCGCTCCATGAAGGGCCAGCGGGAAAATGAAACAATGGAAAACAAGGCGGTCTGTAGCCGCACGAGTCACATCTTCCCTGGTGATATTAAAAAAAAAAAAAAAAAAACAAAAACGTATAGAACGATATATTCTTAACAGTATTATCCTCCAGTATGGAGCTTCGTGTGGGAAGGCAGATATAGGGGGAAGAAGGGTATCGTACCGACAAAGTGGATTTCAGCTCTTCCAGGAGAGATTAGCGGAATATTTTGTCCCCTTGTGAGAGACATCAGCAGCAGAAAGTTAAACCAATTTATCATTATGCAAGTAAGACAAAACTTTGCTTAAAAGTATAGCTGTGACAAAAACTCATAAACAGTCACTTGTCACTTTTACTTTTTCTATTGAAGTTGAGTTTTCAGATAAGAATTCTCTACTTTTACGTCAGTTATGTCTTAATTGCTGATATTTAATCTGTTTCAAAGTGTATTAACATGCTGGAAGGTTAATCATTGACAAAGATTTCCACTTCCTGCCACTCCACAATAACGAAACCCAAAATATCACAACAGCCGGCCATCATCCTGCTCTATCGTGCACAGACACGACTGACGTCTGCGGTAGACATATCGACTTTCCATCCATCAACCAGCCTCAGATATCAGCCATTTCACATTTCACATCCCTCTCACGGCATCATAATCCATACTGGAAATCAAAGCGATCGCAAAACTGCAGTCGCACATAAACCGATCAGCTACAACATTAAACTCAGCTCACCACAGGGTAACGTTCTGCAGGGAAGCTCTTGATCCCAGCACTGAACCTGATGACACACCACCAAAACTGCTCAGGAATGTGTTTTTTTTTCCTTTCTGAATTATTGTTAAACATTCAGCTTTTCTTCTTGTTGTTTTCTTTTGCTCGTTCCGGTGTTAAGTCACTTATCAAGCTCCTCGTGTTCACCCCTGTTCGTTACTTATATCCATTTCTAGTGTTTCCTGTTTTATTGTGGAGGTTCTGTTCCTCCTTGTGTCGATTGTCGATTAACGTTGTTTCTTTGGATTTCTGGCATCTGACCTTTGCACTGTTTTTGGACTTTGGATTAGTGCGTTACTGTGTTCTTAGTGGGTTTGTTGTTGGACAGGACTGCCCATCTAGTGTTGATCCCTGCCTGTCTGCCTAAATACCTTTGAGATATTCTACCCCTCTGCTCTGTTGTTTGGTCTGCATCCCTCAGTGTTTTCTGGTGACAGACTTTAGGGGTCGTCCCGACCTCAAAATACTCGGGATCCAAATCTGATTGAGCATCTGCTGGGAAATGCCTGAAAAGTTACGATCCATGGAGGCCTCGACCGTGGATCAGACTTGGCTCTTGCCCCTTAAGACATCACCTTTGACCTTTGGTGACTGGTACTAGGACAATGGTACCAGATCCTTCGAGTCGAGTGGGAATTGGACTTCCATCTGATTGAAGTGGGATCTGGGGAATTTGAAGGCCTGGTCAAGGCCTTTTGTTCCAATAAGGGAGCTCACTCGACCTGAAACATTGGGGTTTTTTTATTTTTTGGGCGGGGGGGGGTCTGATAACACCCACACGAATGCTAGGACCCTGAACCCTGCTGTTTACGTCACCCATCAATGGGTTTGATGCTACAGCTGATTGGTGCACAGAGTGAAGAATTACCTGAAAAGACAGAAATCTTTGGACAAAAATTGACCGGATGTGTGCCAGTCAGCGGTCAGGCATTTTACATGTGTCACCATCCATTTTCATCAGACAATGGATGGGATGGACGTGGTTTCATTTAGACTTCAGGCTTCACAACAGAAAGGTTTGCTTGACAAATTCTATCAAAAAATCAACACAAGAAGATCAAATGGAAACACCAGATCTCACTGAACACTGTGAACGTTTGATGATTAACCAAAAGCTGAGTCCCACTCACCTTTGAAACTGCAGCACACAAAGATTCAGAGCATCTTCAGATAAAGTTCTTCACCGTTTTTTGCTCTCCTCTATACAGTATATAAAGACAATATTTCTTGTTCAGGGCTTTAATATGAGGCCTTTATTGTTTGTTTCTTTCCGATAAAGCAGCACTCGTGAATACATGAGGAAAAGCTCTATGCTCTGGCTTTGTTTTGCCCCTGTCTGCATGCGCCTTTAATAACTCGAGATCTTTCTGGGTCCTTTGAGAAGTGCTGCGATTCAACCTGACTGCTGGAGAACAAAATTAAAAAGGCGTGGTGTTGTCCACTGAAGAGATGGTGTTTTACTCTGACCAGTTGATTACCAGCTGATTACCGTGGCAACTGGTTTTCGCCCAGTCTACTCTTCTCAATCTTCGGCCCGCAGCTTTAACCATCAGTAAAACCATGAGGATTACATGTCAACGCAGGCAAGGAATGGACTTTTAAGATGGAATCAAAAATGGTTTATGAGTTACATCCGTGTTTCTCCTTTTGTGATCGGTCAAGTTAAAAAGATGAACGTCTACTATTTTTCCTCTGTTCTACCATTTAACATAAACTTCCATATTTCTCGTGGTTTCTGCTTTTAAACCTTAATACAAACCCTAATACAAATTTTGTTATATCAATTTTCAAAATATTTTACAAAGAATTTGGCCTTTTAAGGAAGTGGAAGTGAATTTAAAATACTTCCATCGAATTTACGGACTTGAAATAATTGCAAAATGTCATTGTTACTTAATGGGCTCTTCACCTCTCAATCTTTCTTTAAAAGTTCGCGTCTTTGAGTAGATCATTAAGTTCCGAAGCTGACGAGCCCACAACCTCGCTGGCCTCGGGGTAAATCATGCCGAAGCCTCCGTTGTCTCACTAATATTGTCACTGAGACAGAGTAAGTGGAGTAAATTGACCGGAGACCTTTAAAATAAATCACATCGACTCCTGTCTACTGACACAATAAAGGGACTGCTGGGAGCGTGAAATTCAGGAGCAAAACTCGACAAAAGGTCTAGTGTCTTATTTCTATTAACTTATAGATATCACTGACTTTAATCAGTAAGAGCAAAAATAATTTAATAAAACAGGCACCTGCAAAGTATCTCCTTGTCTATCTTCATTTTTAATGTCATTTTATTAAAAAAAAAATAGATCTAATACATCATAGAAAGCTAAACTAAAGCAATCTTTTCTCCAAGATGATGCAGGGCTGAGGTGAAATGTGAATAATCAGAGTCTACTTTCTGTGTCCGATATTACCACGATACAAGTTTTTGAGGTGCGAACGATAAGTGCTCTTGGTTTTATAGCTACAGATTCGCATAGAGACTCAATTTTCCTCTGACTCAACCTTCTCTGGCCTGCTCCTACAGTGCAGCATCATATTATTTTAAAGGGAAGTTTGGGTGGCTGTAAAGAGAGCTGACAGGGTAATAACTACGGAGGGTCACCATTTCCACCATAAAACGTCTAAATTACTCTCAGAATATAGAAACAGAGGCCAGTTTTATTGCAAAGGTTATGCGAATATCTCCCCTCGGTAACAGCAGTGGATAGTATGACTGTATTAGGGGTTACGCTCTGGGTGAGAGGTTGCTCAATGTACACAAGGTGACTTTTGGTGACGGTGATCCGGTGATCTTCTCCTGACAAAGTCACTTAAATTGCCTAAATGTAACCGAAGCTTAGCTGATAGATGTTCAGGACTAGAACAGTGAAATCACACTGTGGCATTAAAAACAAAGCCTAAAAGGAAAAGGAAGACTCTGGCAGTGAAGGAGTCTTACCAGAAAAAAGTTGTCCTGATACCGAAGCAGCATTAACATCAGCTGTGATGTGATATTAGTTAATATTAGCTAAGATGTTAGAGCTTGTTTCAGCAGCTTCTTCTTCCCTTTAATGTGCAGCAGAGATACAAGAAAAATAATGGCAACTTTTAAAGAGCTAATTGAAAAACAGAAAAACATTTAAACATGCAAAAAGTTTCCAAAACAAATGTGTTGTTCACTTTTCTCAATACCAATGCAAATTTTCCAGAGACAAGTGTTTTAATGCTGTTTTATCTGTTGCAGTCTAGCTTTTGTTTCCAGTGGCAATGTTGTAGAAAACCCCAATATACTGTTAGTTGAATTTGCAGCCGTATTGCTTGTTTTTGTAGGACAGAAATTGAAAAATTAATGATTTTGTCAGGGAGTAGAAACTTTCGGTCGTCCTCAGGAGATTTTGTCAATTATTGTGCGAAAGAAATTAAAAGACAGCACAAATCATAACCCAAAAAGCACCATAAAAAAGGGGGAATCTAACAATTTAGTGGGTTAATTAAAACGTCAAATCATGTCAACCATTTTAATGAAAGAACTCTATAGCTTCTCAAACTTTGTGACGTGCAGACTGATGCATCTTTGAGGACAAAGAGCTCCCCTGGTTTTGTCTTCGATGTTTGCTAACAATGCCGCTCTCCCCATCCAAAAAACAGAAAGACATGAGTAATAAGACACCCACATACGATCTGACAGATCCCAACGTTGAGATGAATGTTTAATACTGAGACAGTGTCACATTTAGTTCTCTGACACTCTGTCAACAGCTGGAGCAAATATTGCAGAGAAAAAATTGCTGATTTGCTCAGCATTAAACGTTCCGCATGTGTTCACAACTATGGCAGCAGGCATTTTTAAGTATTTAGAACCTAGATGTTTACTGTCAGCTTCGGTTGTTTGATTGGATTTGTGTAAACTTGTGATGGCCCGCAGCAAAAACTAAATAGAAACGAATATAGATGACCATTGTTGCCTGGCAGCCAGTGCACAAA
>KV751385.1:70678-137923 GCA_001698575.1 Mola mola | reverse complement strand
ATCAAATTGCACATAAATGAATGATTTTCACTCTCCAACCTCAGCAATGGCACATTTTTTCCTGCAGGGATTAATGATTTTCTCCCTAAACGCCCACATACATAAACATACACACACAAGCAACGCCATGGGTGCGTTCACGCACACGTTCACCTCCTCTCGTTGCAGACGCAGATGACTTCACTACCCCCTGGCCTGAGGTGATGAGGCGTGGAGGATCAAGGCTGCACAGGGGAGCGTGGATACCGTGCTGAAAAATTAATGACCAAACACAGAAATGTACACCATGTAAACACTAAAAATGAGATGTTTCTATCAGCACAGAGGCAGAAACACTCGTGTTGTGGCTGGTGCTAAAGAAAAGCAGTGAGTTTAATTGTCCGGCAATTCGAGCGAAATGCATGAGCTAGTGAAGGTGTGGCCCCTAATGTGAGTTCCCTATGAAAACAAACCTAGTGAGGGCACAGGACACATAAATTCACACTGATGCTCAGGCGCCCTCCGTCTAATGAAACACAGTGGAGCGCAGGAGAACCCAGGCCACAGCTTCTTCTCACCCCGGGGGGGAAAATACGGACGAGCAAAGTTCCACTCGAAAAGGTCATTTAAACTTTGTGTGCATGAAATGATCGTTTCTGCGCTCACAAACTGCTCACAAAGGCAGGTTTAGTTAACACGTGCAAGGATTTACGCACAAAAGAGATAATAGGATGAAAATGTGCAATTTCTTTGTCTTCTTTTAAGCCAACAATCATTCAGTTAAGTTCCTGTTTCCGTTTGTATACTGACAGACGTGTAAGTGTGTAGAATTTAAGAATTTATCTACAAACTGCAAACATGTAATTTACTCTTCATAACCGTGTTAACATTAGTCTGTAGTCCCCTTAAATCACCTTTCCAAACTGTACAACTGTAACAGCACCAGTCGTTAACCCGGGACCCCGACCGATCCGGTATGGAATTTGTCTTTGGGATTTGCATGTTTGATTTGGTCCAGCTTTTGCAAACAGATGCCTTTCCTAATGCAACCCTCACCATTTATCCGGGCTTGGGACCAGCAATAGTCATACGCTGGTTTGTACTCGATGGAGGCTGGTTTGAGCTAAATAATGGAGTCATTTTCAAATAAATATGTATTTTCTGTCATTTTAATCTGGACACACCTTTAAAAATCTCCCTTGGCCTGTCAGCCAATCACGTGTCCTTTTCTTGGTCCTAATAAACAGTCTGAAAGCAAGAAAGAAGATTGCAGGTATATTTAGTTTTTACTTAACCAGGGTTCCCCAGACTGTCCCCAGTCACATGTCCCCAATTCCACAAGCAGCAGTTTTAGAGTCTGAAATTGGTCCTCTAATATGATGTATAGCAACCCTCCGCACACACACACTTCCAGTATGCTTCCTGTACGGAATACTGCGACACACTTCATCATCCGTGAGCCTCAGGAGAGCAGCTAGCTGTGTCTGCTCTTGTTTTATACATAACCAGCAGGCTAATCTAATTACTCTGTGATGGAGAGCAGTCAATTTCACAGTCAGCCAGACACTCGTGCTGCCGAAAAATTGGGGCCACCCAAGTTTGATATATGAGCCAATAACCTGTAATGTAATGAAGTCACCTTCAGACCAAGACCCCTGCCATTGAAATAATAATGAATTATAACAAGTATAATAGTATTTGGGTTAGACACGCTGAGACTCCTTTACTCGCTCTCCCGCTGCAGCCTCTCTCCCTCTCTCCAGGTTGAAACGGATTTCTTTTCTTTTTCTTTTTGAAATGCAATATCGAGGGGGCTTTAAAGTTCACGGCGAGTCTGTCGAGCAGGCGGTCCGACTGCGGGCCTTAATTGGGAGACACGTGCAGAGGTAGAAGTGTCAAACGCCTCCAAGTCTCACAGTTCAAACTAATTTACTTAAGGAAGGTGGAGAATGTAGATAAAATCTGGCCCTTGTCGTCGTAATAGTCACATTATTTTGGAAGTGATGTGTTCAGTGCAGCGATTATGTCTTTGCAATATGGCCACTTATAGGCTGTGCTGCAGCAGCAGCAATACTGCTGTTGGAGGATCATGTAATATTTCGCCGTGGGCCATCACACGTTTAAACAAATCCAATCAAACAACTACAGCTGAAAGTTCTAAATACTTAAAAGTGTTTGCTGCCATTGTTGTGGACACATGCAAAACATTTCATACTGAACAAATCAGCTATTTTTTCTGTGACACTGTCGTAGTAGTAAACGTTCAACATTCTGATCTGTTTTTGCTTGTTTGTTTGTTTGTTTGTTTTTTACACTGTGGTTCCTGAGCTTTGGTTAGTGACCAAAAGAACAAGATTGTGAATACAAGGGTCTACACTCTCACCTGTGTTAATGAGAGAATCACTGACATGATGTCTGAAATGCAGCAGAAGTGTTTTTTGGGGGGGATCAAGTTCATTTAATTGCAAAGAGGCACTTTGCAATTAATTGCAATTCACCTGACCACTCCTCATATCATTCTGGTGTACATGCAAACTGACTTCATAACAACCGTGGCAGCAGACTTTGTGAAAACGAATGTTTGTGTCATTCTCAAAACTTTTGGTCACGGCTCTAGCATCAATTCACAAAAAGGCTTATCTCGTTACACTTAACATGTAAAGCAGGACTAGACCAAACTGTTTTATCGTCAATTAATTAACTTTTCAATCAAGAGAGACCCAATATTCCGCCGTGAGGAAGCACACTGTGACGGAGGAGGACAAACAGCCCTTTAAGACAAGGTGAGGTCCACCAGGATGAACCCGAACCTGCAGTAGCTGCCTCATATCTCATCCTGGTCGCACTAAGAACACTTCTCAGCCACATTTTAAGGAACAGACATTCTCAGAGGAGGAGATGCTGGAGACAAGAATGATCCCCACGGTTGTGTGGAAACAGATAAATAAGCACGATCATTTCTAGGTGCAGACTTCGATCTTCTTCACAAGTTGATCATTCATATTCAAAGTCAAAGCTGCTTGACCAAACTTTCCTCCATTAAAAACACACCGATCAATAAGCTCTGATGGTTCAACCCGGAAAACACTGATCTCCGCTAAAGGCCTTGTGGTGAGCGTCTCATTGAGAATGCAGCACATTGATACGTTTGATGGTTAATTAGGCGGCACTTTCACCAGCACGGGGACGCAGAGGAGATCTGGCCAGCTGTCATCAAAAACAGATTGTTTGTTGCTGTTGAAACATTTATAGGTATTTATTTTTAACGCAACAAGCCACCTCTGACATCTTTTATCTCACAGCTGTGTGATGTATGTAAGTTTAAATAGAATTACTGTGTGTGATTAGAATAAATGATGGTGTTGATTAAAACATATTATGATCTTTGAATAAATCCTGGTTCAAAGCAAAGCTCAGGTTATGCTGTTTCCTGTCTGATGTTGGAATAGCAAGTTCTTCTCATTTTCACAAAAGTTCCTTTGTCTGAATGTCTGCAAGACTTGAGTTTGTGGAGTCAAAATAGAAAAAGTTCTTCTCGGAACATCCTTGGTGAGTTCGTCCTCATCTGGGGGCTATTTTTCTTTCTGGATCACCGTGCATGCATCATGAATGAGCGGCTAGCTAAGGTCAGAGCTCAGCGGAGGAGAACAACATTAATAATTCCATCACGTCCTGTCATGAGCATAAACTTCTTATCTTGAGATGATGCATTTTCTTCTTCTGCACAATGACTGTGGATATCTTGAATAAAGGGGTTTGGAAAGATTTCTAGAACGAGACATTGCTATTGAGTTTTGCAAATGTATATATATTATCTATTTAATCACTTATTGGCACTTTGAGACCCATAATCGAAATGACGTGAAGTCTAATTTAATGGAGAGAGGTTAGATGCGACAGCTCACACCCGTCAACCTAGACTGATAAATAACGCAAGGAAGAGGATAAACTCGGTATTAAGTTCTATATGTTGTCTAAATCAAACGCTCGACCGTGATTGATGGGATGTTCCACTGGACCACAGCATGAACAAATAACTAGGATTGTAACAGATCTACAAATAGCAACTCAGAGTGGAGGGCAGCCGATAAAAAAAATTAATTAAAATGATTTATTTTTCAGCCACATGCATTGTTTCAAAAATAAAATGAATTTTAACATCTTATGTTGCAGTTAGAATGTAGATCACCAGAGAGAAGGTTAAGAAATTCATTGGATGTTGAAAATAAAGAGACCAAGGCAATGTGAGACAAAGCAAAAGAGGCAGGAGAGTGTGAGAACATCCCAGGAGACCAGGAGAACCCCAGTGAGGCCTGGATGATGGTCACCTGATCGTCACAGCAGACTCAAGTTTCCCACACGTCCTGGAAAACCTAGAAAATGAGAACAAAAAAAAGCCAAATGTCCTGAAAAAGTTTAGGTTGTAGTGGGAAGTTATTTCTCCTCCGTCTGGTTCTCTTGTGAGTGAACGCAAACGGGTTAAAAGTGACGCTCATGTATGTCTGTTGTCACGCTGTCTTCAATGGGCAATATTGAAGCTTAGCGCCCCACGTTACGACGCTACCAGCCGATCAAATTTGCGAATCTGCGTCCTGCGACCCAGTTGTCCATTTGAGACGATTTCATAGATACATTTTAGCCAAAGACTGCACATCCTTTAAATCAGACCTCTGGGGGCAGAAGAGGAATAAATCTAGAAGCAGTTTGGGCAAATGTACAAAATGCAAAGTAAAATTATAGAAAAGAACACTTCTGCCACCCATGGTGGGGTGGGAGGATGTACTGTACATACTGTAGCAGCTGAAAGTGTCCTGGAAGAGTCCTGGAAGAGTGGGAACCCTGAGACTGCACATTGTTCAGCCCTAGATAGATGACATTTCTGTCTTTCCTTCTGCTACACGAGCTGTCATTGTTTCATTAAGCCAAACAAAAGTACATACAAGAGCGTGTCCATGAAATCCAACATGATGTGTTGAAATAATTATTATCATTATACAGCTACAGTGATATTAGCTCAGGTAGCTCTGTAACTAGCAGCTTGACCGGGAACTGAAAGCAGCCTAGATCACATCCTCAGATCACAAAGGAGCAGCTGCAGATTAAAGAGCTTAATTTAACCTCTTCACAACGTTAACACGTCTGGAAACCAAAGTGGGACTGAACAGCAGCCTCTGAGACCAGTAGAGACCAGTTTTAGGTGATTCACAAGGAATTGGGAGAAGAGGCAGGACTCACGAACCGAGACTCGTGCTCACTATTTGGGGTTTAAAGATGACACAAATTGAACCAACAAATTTTTGCATGTAAACTATTGCAGTATTCAAAACCAGTAAAGTATCAATAAAAGGTAGTAAAGTGAAGCGATAGTCTCCAACCCTGAGAAGAGGTTTTTTTAGGTCTGCAAGCTTTAACGGCGTCTCTCTGCTGCGAGGGAGGTGGAAACGCTGCCTGGAAACCACCGCTCTTTGTGTTATCAGTCATAGACCAAATAATGGAGCCTTGAAGCCACCTGCTGCTTGCCATCATTTTCTCGACATTGTCATAAGCTATGATGGATGACAACAGCAGGACAGCCAACGGAGAGACAGAAACCATCTGTGAGGCTGATTGAGCCGGACGGACGGATCAAGAAAACGATGTAAAACTGTACAGTCATCAGCTAATGTTTATCAATCATATGTACTTTTTGGATTATTGGATTTGAGCTTTTATTGTAAATTAGGTAACACATGGGACATTTTGCACTGAAGCTTAAAGCTGAGGTCTATAATTAATTTTTTTGGCATAACTGGGCAAAAATTCTATAGTAACGTTTGAGAATATTGTAATTCAAATGGTAATGGAGGTCAGGCTTTACTCAGATCTACCTTGACTGTACTTTTCAGCCAATTACATGTCATTTCAGAAAGAGGATGTTCCTATTGGCTGTTCCACAAAGATATGTGTGTTTTTATAAACTCGCCAGTACAGCTCAAAGCCAGTGTGGTTAATCATGGCCCACAGGTTGGGACTGAAATTAATGGATACAGGCAGGCGCGGGTTTGTTTATGATTTAATTACAGGTAACGGGTTGGTTGCGGTACTGAACTTTATACGGGTCTGGGTGGGTAAGCGTTGTCAAACTCTGATTCACAGCAAACAGCCCAAAATAATGAACACCGACATGTCAGATCAACTGTCTTTGAACCCTTTTTAAGGGCTCCGCGACTGTCAAAGGGTGGGCTGGAGCTACAGAGCGGGAACAGGCAGGGGAGGACGAGTTGGGTCACCGCTTTTGGGTTCTCATGCCAGATTCCCAGAAGTTTCCCAGCTTGAAGTGAATCCCTATTTAGACCACATACCGTTTGTAACTTTAACTCTGTTAAATTTCTGGATTATCTGATTTTCATCCATGCACCTGCCCATTCTTTAAAAGATCTGGCTGATGTACACTTGTGGTTTCCTTCCGTATTGGCTGTTCTGAGCAAAGCAGTGTGTGAGTTATAAAGAAGTAAAATAATGAAGTGAAATTTTTAAGTTTTGGTTTTCGCTTATTTATACTTCACGCTCCACTACTACTGTTACCACGTAACAAACTGCAGGTGTTTTATGCGCCAATGTTCATGTGCTCTAAAACATAATTATGTTCAAATAATAGGACACCCCCTAAAATCGTAGTTGGGAGAATTTTATTAATTCACAAAACAAAACCGCATTGCAGCATTCTTCTAAAAAGCCTAAAGAACCTTGTTTTAGAAGATAAACAACAGCTGGGGAAAGAAAAGAACACCTGGCTCCTACGGCTCATTCCACATAATCTAAAGTTCCAAAATGCAAAACTAATTTGCGAAGTCGTTATTTACTCCCATTCAATAAGATGAAGTATTCGCTGTAGCCTCTAAGCCAGAAGCATTAGCGTCCGCTCTGACTTTGACGTTAAGTGGTTGCGTGGAGATATTTCATGTGTGTTGTTTGTTGCTTTTTTTTCCGGCATACAAAATAAGTGTCCATCCACAGTACATCGTTCAGAAGTGATACATGGGTCTGGAGCAGGGAGCCTCTGCAGTGAGACGGTCCCAAAGAAGAGCGGACAGCGGAAGCAGGGTTGTATCGGTAGCTGTGTACGCACTTATGTTGTGATGCATCACGTATGTCATCAAAGTCATACGGTTCACTTTGACGCTTGTACTTCCCCTCGGCAAGGTCGAGCTGAGTGTGTTCCTCGTGTTTGGGGTATCAGCTGAAGAGTACTGCATGACCGCTTCCTTTTGAAGGCCTATTATGTAATAATGGAGCGACCTTGTGAGCTCCACATGTTCACAACACATGCAGAGATCGCCACGTGATGAGGCCTCGACCTCAACTCGGAACACCTTCGCATCCTTGGTGGGCCTGACAGAACAACTAGATTTTGTGTGTATGTGGTGCTCACCATTGAAGAGACCTCTGTTCTGCATACAGTGACCACTAAAGGAGGGCAGCAAGGTGATACGCTAACGATGAAAGTGTTCGTCTTTGTGTGCACTTCAGTCAACTCTAGTTGTTTTACATGTGCGAGTTAAATGAAGTTGACTTGAGTAAGGGGATCATCAGTGTCTGGCATGAAAATCCTGCAGCACTGTTAAACTAGCCAGAGCTCCAGAAATGGTTGGCGTAATAAGGACATACATCCCTTCATCAGGGTGGGGATGTAGCTCAGTGGTAGAGCGTGTGCTTCGCATGTATGAGGGCCTGGGTTCGATCCCCAGCATCCTCATATGCAGTTCTAATGTAATTTTGCTCCTAAATTTTATTGAACTCTTAATTAATTTCGCTACAAAGATTAATGAAAGATTAATGAAGTCATCTCTATCCATCCATTTTACTTTTACTGGACTGACTAAACTACAAATGGTTTGTTAGCTCCCAGCTCATTGCGGGAAAGCTTAGCAGCAGAAATTAACCAAAGGTCATCGATTAAGTCAATCGCTAATAAGTAACTTTAGCTAATGAACTAAATTGACCAATAAAGGAAAAGTTAGGCACGTTCTTAAACAGAAAAAGGGCAAGTGGATGCTGCTAAATAACATATAGGTGTCATCAAAGAATGAACTATAGCAAAAAGGAGTCTAAAGAGAAACACGAGCTGACTAACTTTATTTAGAAAAGCAGAAAAAAAAAACAAACCAGTCAGCACAGAAACCAAAATACACACAGTCGGCACTTGCTAAACTTATCTTAACTTATCTAAACTAACCTGTAGGTGAAAACGGAATCGGTCATTCTAAAACGAACCCTTAACCAAGTCAAAGCAACGTTACAAATACATCAAAATACGAACACAAGAAGAAACTGAAAAGAGGAACGTGGGAAGCTGTGATCAGTTAGCAGGTGTTTTCAGTGACTCGCTCCCAATCCAAGCTCGCTGATTGGCAGCTGGCGTTTGGTGCTGCACCAATCAGGCTCCGGGGAGCCAAGTCCATGCAGGGGGCAGAGACGGAAACACCAATCACAGATTGGGGACGGCACAACTAAATTAACAAATATTTGGCCAAAGTCAATTAAACAGACGGGGAATGGCCAGATCACATTCGATCACCAACGACATGTTTCACTTTTAGCACAGTTTAGTTCAGTCCGGTTCATACTTGGGAACAGTACAGTCATTACAGGCATGTGTTTCTCCTGGGGACCACCTGGTGGGCGGGGTAGCCTCGTCGCGCCAGCTGCGTAAGTAGCGTGACATCATAGAAAAGCAAGACAGTTGGTCCGTCTACTGAAGTTGATGGAGACACCAGAACAACAAACAGGAAACAATGGAGGACATCCAGCACTTCCTGTTGTTTCCTGCCGGCTGTTTATCACACAGAGTAGAGAGGCTCCGTTTGAGAAAAGGTCGCACGCCGCCAGGAGAAAGACGGCCTAACCGTCGCAGCCAAGTGCTGATTCTGTTTGACCAATCAGCAGACTGCAGCGGGTTCAGCTTTGGTTGCTTCCCCAAGCGAAAGGTGACGAAACTGGCAGGATTTGCAAATTAATGGTACCGTGACCAGACTGACCCAAACTGCTTAATGGAAACGGGGCTCAAGACACAATTTGGGAACAACAATCAACATTCTACACAATAACTTGAAAACATCAGAGGTTATCGCACCATATTGGAACACGTTGGCATCGAGGTTGTTCGAGACGACTGCAGCCAACCAAAAACCTTTTGGGAGATTTTTGCAGCTGTGTGCGTAGAGCTAAAGGGGCATATTATGGAAAAAGAGATTAGTGGTGTTTCACGTTGTTTCAAAATAGTGACAAAAAGTCTTTTTTGGTAAAACCAAACTTTTCTAACCCTGTTTTTGCTCCTAAACTGAACACAACCTCAAACATTGTGCAACCGCCTCAATTCACGCCTCACATTTCCACATACCAGAGTCTCAACATAATCCACAGTTTGGCAAAAGATTAAATAAAAACATACAGTGTTTACATGTATCTTTGAGGTTAATTGCTGTGTCTTTTTACAATGATGAAATTCAAATATACCTCCTCACTGTCTATTTCTGTGATGTATCTGAGGCAGGTCACATGTAACTTTGTGTGTTCTTTTTAGTGTGTCTCTGCGGTAACATTGACTTATTGTTGCTTTCTTGGCCATATGCTGGAAGGATGGTTTATATCCATCCTCATCAATAAATCCTATTTATTTGAATAAAGCTTAATAACAAGTAAAAGACCTCCTTGAGAAGCCCAGCCGGTATCGACAGTGAGAGCTTCTGCAGTCTTATCTCTCTAGCTTCAGACAGCACTAGTTTTTATACAACCTAATTACAGCATGTCATAAATTTGAGCGCAATAACATTTATATCAGCATCTTCTTTGCCTGCAAACTAAATCCCTGCTTCAGCCAGGGTCCACTGAGAGTGGAAAAACAGCACCCCAAAACCCTAATCTGGGCACACAGAGCTGATGCGTGCTTAGCAAGCGGACATTCATGAAAGACAATATCTTATTTTCTTCACAGCTCAATTAAAAAGACAGCCCATTAAGTTTTTAATCACTCAAACTCTCTCTGAAACGAGAAATGGAAATGGCAGCACCGGAGCCTTGCTGTTTTTAATCCAAGGCTGGGGGGGTATTAACTTAGTTCCTGAATAAAACCACTACGCTGCAGTGTTTGTTTCTTTATTTTCTCCAAATCTGCAAACATTCAATAAAAGTGAATAAAAAGTGCTTTGTGTCGACGCCACGGGCATTTCATCTTCGTGTTTATTAAGACGTCTGTTGTGACGAGCCTTGCGTGTAATTTCTGCCGCAGTATGTTCCCGCTCTTCTTTGTCAAACGCAATTAGCCACAACCTAATACCACGAGAGGGAGAACCACACTAGCTTTTTAATTGCCTCGCGTCCTGGAGAGCAGCAAATGGCCTGTGTTTTATATAATACTGCCAGTCAAGCTGCAGGAAAATAGAAACGGTAATGACACTCATTCGGGAACACATATCAGGAGGTTAATGAATAATTACAAACTTTTTTTTTTTTCGTTCTGGGAAAATTCCAAAAAGATTTATGGGATGTTCATCCAAGTGAAAAGGTTTCGGTGGATGAATATGCAGAGTTTTCAGTCCCTCGTTTATTTAAGTCATGAATTCTGTGATAATGACAAATATTTCTTGTATTTTTCTCACACGGGTTAGCCGACTAGATCTTCTGCACTTAATGCACATAACCAGAGTCACGTGACAGACCATCAACCTGAACGTTCCGAAAATGGTGACGTATTGGACTGAGCATTAAAATACAGTACAAATTCTACCTTTGAAGTGGTGTGACATCCAAAACATAGTCTGTGTTTAATGGTGAAAATGTTAAAGTATATATATATATACATATAGATCATGCACATTGAATAAAGCAGCATAGCCGCTCGAACTAGGCAGTAAAAGCTTTCAAACGTCTTTCCAAAGCAAAGCGCCTTGAATTTCTCTTTTGGGAATTTTTGTGTTCTCCACTAAAGAGGACCTTGATCACCTCACATTTAAACAACTTCTAAGCATTGCAAAATCTTTTTTTGTTAGTCAAATAAATGAAGTTTCAGTAAAAGAAGGAGGTTTGAGAAAAAGAATGTTTTGTTTTCAGAGAGGTGCAGCGGCAGCCCGGCCAGAATAAATGTAAATCGCAGATAAGTTTGCATGTTTCATATCATCTATTTAGTCCAGATTTCTCCAGCGCTGTAACATCAAGTAAAAAGTCATTGCTTGCGACTACTTCACTCAAAAGGGGGAAGTATTTTCTTTTTACGTTACAACAATCTGCAGCCATATTTGTGGCAACAAACCCAAGTCAAAACATGATGTTTTCCTAACAAAGTGCTGTCAATATTTGGAAAGTAAAGTTTTAACATTTACGGGGTTTGCAAAGATGCACATTTCTTTGTGTTGACGGTGGTGCTTTGTGCTAAATGCTGTCATCATACTAACAAAGAACAAATGCCGACGTGCTGATGTTTGTTGTGAATAATGTTGAGCGCAGTCTTAGCTTAGCATATTAGCATGATGTGACTTTAATGATTAGCTACAAAGGGAACTTGGGGTTCCGTGATAAACCCAACTTTTATTATTTAGTTGTCCATGTTTATTCTCTGTCCTACCAGCTGCCGTCCAGAATAAAAACCTAAAGTATTCCTCAAATACATTTTTCCCAAATATGGTGTCTGCCATTTTAAGGTATTTTTCACCAAACTGGTGTATGTTTCAGTGTTTCTGATGCTATAAACACAAGGTGAAACTTGATGGACCACTGAGCTCTGTACGCAGTTGCTTCTCAGGCACGACTGTCCAGACTCAGGCTACATATGATGTCACCAGCACAAGATGGTAGCACTCGTATCCTGGATTATTTGGCTTCATTTTGAGAGTTAGTTCTGAAACATTCTCCATCTTTATTTACGTCTATAGGATGTACCAACACTTGCTTCTTGGACCACATTAGCAATAACGAACATCCAACATTTGGCAAAATTCTTAAAGTAAAACTTGCAAACAAGCATTATTTGTAATCAAAGTTATGAACATTGTCTGATGGCCAAATTTTGTTTAGATTTATGTACAAAAAAACACTTAATTTTAGCTAAAAGGACATCTATTTACCAAAAAATGCATCTTAGGCACAGTCAAACTGGGCCAACTAAACTGTGCCTCAGCACACTTGACGTTTGAAATTCCAGGTTGTTTGACTATGTGAGCTCTTCTTACTGTGCTTAAGCATGAATCAAACATGAGGCAAACGTGTACGCAACGCGGACATGACAGTTTGCTTCCCTCATCTCCTGCTGTCTCTGCAATCGGCGTGTTGCATAATCAATAAATCTGTAAATGTGAGCGAGCTTTAACTGACCCGTCCAACCGTCCGACTGCCGGTTTGTTGTTTATTCTCCGGTATTACACTGCCTCCTCCAGAAATCCTCATGCCACAGGGAAGGCCGCTAACCTGGCTACAGCGTCTGGCATGCTGGGAGTGACACTGAGCTACTGCAGATACCGTATACTGTGTAATCCCCGCAGGGTGTTTTGGATCTTCCTCTCAGGACAAACATACGTCCAGAGGAAAGCGTCCAGAAGGAATCCTGATCAGATCCTCTCAAAAAGTGACAACCTGAGAGGTAAACACACTGTATGCATGTAAAGTACGCCGCTCACTCCGTATTGAACCCGGACGTATTTATTATGGACAGGTATGTCTCTGCTAAGGTCCCCGGTGGTCATGTTCTGCTCTGTCTCCTTCCCTCTGTCATGCTTTCTATCTGAATTCTCCAAAGGAAGCTTGTTTGAATTTAAAAATGATGTTGTGTCACAGCCAGCCGGTCCTCACCTTTCAGTCACACGGCTCATGTCAGGCTCCCTGTCAGACCATCTATTCTCTCGCCTCCCCCTCCCCATCCTCCCCCGATGTCAACAGAGATGAAGCCGTCAGTAGGAATCTCTTCATTACCGCGTCTCCTCTTCTCCAACTTGAATCCTCTCTTCCATCCAGCCTCATTGATTGAGCTGCCAGGTCATTTTGCATGTTATAACACCATTTAGACAAGCTGCAGATGTTTGTTGTGCACAGACTGCATTTATATATATAAAAAAAAATGGCATCTTTGGTCACAGTGGCGAAGGAAGGAAAACCAAATTAAAAATGTCAAACCTTCTCTGCGTCTCGAATATGTGGACTTGTGGGAATATTCATTGTGTTTTGTGGCACAGTACATTAAATATCTTTATATTTCGACGGGACAAAATTGAAGATGTCATCTCCAACATAAAAATGACGTCCTTATGCAATGGTTTACAGCCGCACATACATCAGATTTATATTTTCCAGAGATTTTGTTTGCTTAACTCAGCATTTTCTGAAATCTATTCACTGCCAAAACAAACTAGTTGTTTTAGCTCTAAATGGTTGGTGTTTACTCCGCCTTAAAGTTTTCACTTCACTGAGCGGACAATTTAAAGGAGCAGTTATAGGTTCAGTCTTATTCCTGTTAGGGCTGTTAAATATTGATTTGAGGCCTCTCAAAAGCCAATGAGAAAGTGTTAAGTTCCATATTGCTCCTTGCTTTCCAGTATTTTTCCATTTTCTCTTCAGGTCTGCATAGTGGGACTCATCCCATGATCAAACTTACTACTTAATGCCAGATTATTTACAGTCTGCTCCTAAAAGTACTATTCAAACTCTAAATTTGAGTTGGTGATCATTTTTGCAACCATGTGCTAACATGTGCTTCTCCTCCTTCCTCCTCACGCACTGCTGAAGCCATCTCCTCCTTCAACTCATCTCCTCTTTCAACTCATCTCCTCCTTCAACTCATCTCCTCCCTCAACTCTCTAAACATTACTGTTGCTCAGGCCAGACCTAAAACCTAACATAAAAAAGATAGCTTTTTACAACGGTGATTGACTTTTATTTGACACTTTAAAGGTCATTTCTATTTTGGTGGCCAAAGGGGTTTGTGCTTAATTGCCCCTTTGACTGGAAGTAGTTATGAGGGTCCAAAGATTATACTGCAGCTTCATCGGTTCAGTTTGTCGGAATCCTCTGCTTTTATGAAATAGTAAATATAATAACCTCAACTTCCAGGTAAGAATCCAACAAAACAAGTAAAAAGGACGACATGGGATCACAGTCGGGGGTAACTGGGAGGGTAATTTTCTTTGTGCAGGCGAAGAAAGGCTCCCACATCGTTTTTCAAAAAATTTCTTGGAAAAGTTTTAATGAATATCAAATTTCTCTCAAGCCATAAATTATTGAGCGTTTCTTTCATCCACAGAGTGTGAGACGGCTACGTTGGTGATTTCCATTTCATTAATATTAGATGTCTCGCCAACAATGTTACGAAAGCTATCGGATCCCCTTGGAGCGTCGGCCAACGCGCTCAGCGGTGCCGAACACCAGCAGTAATGGCTCAAAGGGATGAAGTGTCTTTCTAGTCCCAGGCCTGAACTTTTTTATTTACTACTTTAATTTCTCGACCTCTCACATGGATGCGTTTTGCCCTTTTTTGGTTAATATATTACGCATTACAAAAAGTACTAGAATATTGCACTATATGTATTACAACCCCAGCTCCCAAAAAGTCGGGACGCTGTGTAAAATGTGAGTAAAAACAGAATGCGACGATTTGCAAATCTCATGAACACAGAGTTCATTTACAATGGGACAGAGACGACATATCAGATGTGGAAAGCATTTCATGAAAAATATTAGTTCATTTTGAATTTGATGGCAGCAACACATCTCAAAAAAAGTTGGTCGGGGGCAACAAAAGGGTGGAGAAGTAAGTGGTACTAATAAAAACAGCACGAAGAGCATTTTGTAGAAGAGTCCGGCTGCTGAACTGGCCTGTCCAGACTTTCACCAACAGAAAACATTTGTCGCGTCACGAAACGAGAAATCCGACCGAGGAGACCCAGGACAGTTGAGCAGCCAGAATCCTACATCAGACAAGTCGGGTCTGTTAAAAGTACCGTAATTGTTATTACGGAACATCTGAGTGCGTTTGATATGTGTCACTTATGGTACAGTAAAGGTGTACCCTGACCTTTAATGACACAATCCTTAAGGGCATTTTTGTAAAAGTACAATACTTGTTCTATACAGTTTTGTAAAACAGGCACTTACCAGCGTAGTAATGGCAGCGATAATTCCCCAGAAGCAGCAGATAAGCTACAGCTAGCGTTAATTTAGAGCATTATTTCTTGGTTAGAATTAATATCTCTGTACGTACCGTGCCTGGCTGAGTGAGTGTGCATGTGGCAGCCAGGTATGAGGATATTGTACAAACAGGAAACGTTATTTAGCAGAGGGCTTTGGGGTTAGCGTCACTAGCCCCAGTCACTGACTGTGGACAAGCTTGGCTGGCCTCTGCCGAGGATCCTGGAAACTGGACTGGAGTCCCTAGACTTTCAGAAGACACTGTAGTTGTCTTATTAGTCCTATTTAATTATTATCAGTATCATGATAATGAGGATGAAGATTCTTCCCATTTCTTTTTCTTTGTTTGTTTGGGGTTTTTTTGGCATGCTGCTCCTCCTATATTTTTTTGCCAGTTGAGACTATTCAACTATAATATTCCGATTGTTCACTTTTTTCTTTTTACTTTAGCTTTTTCTTGGACTTCTTTGCACTTATTAAACTGTTTGCAACACTAATAAATCTGTGAATGTCTCTTATGTAACACAACAAAGTATTATGAAGTGGTAATACAGCATTGTTTTTGTCATTTCATTTGTCGGTCCTGACTTCAGTTGTGCCTTTATGTAGAGATGGCAAATGCTAAATTACAACGTGTTAAACTACGTAAACATGCATGCATGCGGTGCTGCATCTGGCTCTTCATTTTAATTCAGCAAGTGCTTTCAGCTGTTATATTTAATTCCATTCAGCATCCACGCACATTTTCAAGGGGAAATACAATTTTCCCAGTAAAACTGAAAGTGTTAAATGCAGCTCTGTCTCATATATAAACTGAAAATAGTTGTACCATGTGCAGCATTTTTATACTTCTATAACAAATGGTTGTGAAAACGACCATTTAACATTGTCTTCACAAATACCATAGTTGCCAGGCTTGCACAGAAATGCAACTACTGACTGTTTTGCAATGAAATAAAGACAAACGTTTTCATTTTGAAGAGTTTCATTTTGAAGACTAAGAAAATCACTGGAAATGAGGAGAAGTGTCCTGTTTACTCAGTGGCTACGTAGGACTCTATTAGTCTTAAGTAGCTACCTGGCAGGCTGCTGCTTCTTCCAAGGTAATTCCTTAGCACTTATTCCATCTTTTGTTGGTATTCATGGCTGAGTTTTGCCTGAGCTGAAGTCCTAATTCTAATATACTTGGTTTTCCTATGCCGTACAGTGAAAGTGCATGTTTGTTTTGGAGTTCTTACTTATCACAACAAAACTAAGTCAATAACGCTAGGGTTGGCAATAATAGAAATCATGAAAGTTTAGCCATTTATTGATCAACCTCAAATGATTCATCTCAAGAGGGTCAGGTTTGACTTTTTAAGCAAAACTGTCGAGTTGCAAAAAGCTTTGTAAATACAGAGGCTAGAGCGCTTTTAATGGATGGGAAATGGAACCAATTTCTTTGAGCACCTGGATGTGGAGTAGTAAGGTGTTTGAGAATATCAAGTAAATAATGCATCAGAAGGAGCGAGCCAAGCGGCACCTTTCACTGAGGGGTGGATTAGAGCCAAATGAATCAATCAGAAGTTAATGCCTTCCTGGCCGGTCTTAACCTGCCTCTTATACGATCTATCTCTCTCTGTCTCCCTTACACACACATGCACACACGTGCACAAGCACATACCCACACTCTTACCTACACTACCTACTTCCAGATAACCTCAGAGTGGAGATTGATTCATGAGGCGACCGTCAAGTTCAAGCCAAGGACACCTGAGCACCTGCTTCCAGCCTCCGCCGTTGACCAGCACAAACACACACTCACACACACTGAATGAAGACACGTGGAAAAATAAACCTTTAGGGTCCAGCTATAATAAAAAGTCTTTTAAATCACTCCCATGGTTAGATTGTGCCTCTATATTAAAGACATGACAAAAGACTACACGAAAAAAGCTAATAAAAGATATAAAATATGGATATCAAGGTCCATTTTTTCTATATCTGTACAGAGAATCCAGTACTTAAGAGGGTTACCGAGTTTCCTGATGGGCAGATAACAGGACTTGTTGTGGCTCTTATTAGAAAGCTATCACCAGCTTTGGTAGTGATACAATCAGTCTTAGCTGTCCAATTAGTCGACTCAACCCCGGGGTGGAAGGAACCAAACCCAGTGAGAAAACCACCTTCGGTTCCCTGCCGCCAAACTGGCCTCTATGTCGATTTGTTGTTTCGTCCCATTCACAGCCGCTTGGTTTTGTAATTGGTCATGTTCACTGGGAGCTCTCAGAATTAGGCAAAATAGCACTAGTCTTATATTTTCATGTGGATTTCAGGGAGAAGTAAAGAGCAATTGTTTAATCAAGTTTAATCTGAATAGCCCAAAATCACAAATGGCAATTTGCCTCTGAGGGCTTTGACAATCTGTACAGATCTGACACCCTCTACCCTTAGACCCTCGAACCGGGTGAGGAAAAACCTCAAAAACCCCGGACAGGGAAAAAGAAGAAACCTCAGCGAGAACCACAGAGGAGGGATCTCTCTCTCCCTGGGATGGGTAGACGTGCGATAGATGTCACAAGTGCAGAGCAGAATAAAGGCATGTAGGTTGGAGGCCATTTACAAAACAAACACCATTCACTGCTATTGCAAAGACAGTGTAGCAGCCCGACTACCATCCAAACAAAATCAACTACAGAAATTCCAATTCTGCGTAGAAAGTCTGGTCACAATGCTAAGAGTAAACATCTGGTTGTATTAATATGTGGGCAGGTCTTCTTACTCTACCTGATCCAGTCTGAATGGTAAATTCCAAAGGCAATTTTGATCTTAGTTAGCTTCCAATCACCCAGTTCATTGAATCAAGGACTGCATGTATAGATTATAGGGCTGCAACAATCCCAGCAGGCATTGCAAATTCGGTACTGTCAGACCTCATAAATTAGAAAGCACCACTATCCGTCATTGACCATTAAAAGCTTTCATCACTTTATGTCAATAGTGGACAACAAGTACTCTCCAGCCAGATGAAGAACAATTACCTCAAAGCTTGAGAGTGTGGTGGCAGGCAGCCAAATGAAGCTGAAAAATGAATACGAAATGGTAGATAATGTTTTAATCTGTGTAGATATATGACCAGACACTAAGGTGAGAGTCTTTCTTGGAGTCCTGGAAATGATTGTCAGGACTGTGCAGGTGAAAGACTTTCTGAAGTGATCAATGGTTGATCACGTCTAAAGTCCCCGATAATACGTGTTGCTAGTAATCCAATTTAATCCCAGACTAGGATACTACCATGCACTTTGTGCCCAGGATTTTTGCTTATCCTGGTCAAAAGACAAGCAAGACCTCCCTGACCAACAAAAACCTAATGAAGAGCTGATTCAATGTGAGCGGTTGTCACCTTTATACAAAAACTCTGCTGAATCACCTTTTGGATTTTTGTGATGAAGGAAGCTGCCTTCAGCCTTTAGTTATGGGCCATGGACAGCCAAAAAGCAGACTCTGCAGAATAATGTCCCCTTTAATGTGTGAGTCACAGGCAGGCAAGCAGAGGTCAAAACTCACCACTGAATTCAATTCATGACTCTGCCTTTTTGTGAGAATCTGGGAAAAAAAAGAAAAACATACTGTGGCTCCACAGGATGCACCTGCTGTATAGTATTACTTGATGTGAATATGAATATGGTGCTATTAGAATTATTCAATACCGTTTTGTTATTACTGGAACTGTGGCCATTCGGGACGTGCACCTGTTGAACTAAAGTCTGAAACGGATGCAAACTCCTCTTCGACCACAATGTGTTCTGCAACATCAAATTGGCAAGATTTATAAAAATCTTATTTATAAAAAAAACAAATGCCTTGCGAGTCCAAACCGCATCGCATCAAGTTCAAATACTCGGGTCTTCAGCAACTCACCTGCCAAGTTTGAAGTCAATCCGAGGAACATTTCTAGCTTTGTTTCTTCTTCGATGTCTTTAATTCCTTTTCTCATATCGAGAACATTGAGGAGATCAAAGAAGAAAAATTTGAGACGTGATTTTGAAGTCAGTAAGAGATGCAATCCTATCTGAAACCACAGTGTGAGTTTCAAAGGCAGCGCCACTGATCATATTTTTGCTCGGAAGGGCAGACAAAGAAGCAAAGGCTGAAGAAGAAGCCCTCAACCTAAAATAGGCAAAAGAGAGAGGGCACATCCTTGGGTCATCAGCAACAGACCTCCCAGGTTTTGATGCAATCTGACCAACGGTTTTGACACAGTCCAAGAGACAGACCAACAGACAGGAAGAAAGAATCCTTGCATTCGTAGAAGGAGTAAAGTATTTCTCCATAATTCTGCTGTCTCTGGTCTATTTTTAAAAAACTAATTGTGGAGTCCCTGGGAAAATCCATAGCTAATTGTCATAATCATGATGGACTATACTGCAGCTAACATGCCTTTCACTTTGAGCCGGCTCAAACAATAAGAAATGATGATGTAGTTTGTATTTAACCCGTCTGATGGGGAACTATTGATGATGTATGATGTTTCACTCATCCTTGAAGGTACACAATAAAGTAACTAATGGTTCAATAATCAGGAACAAATGAGGCATTAACAAGTTCAGGGCACTCAGAGGCTGGTCGGTAGTCAATCAAGAACATCTCATGAGGAACGTTGTCATCACTTGCTACGAAGTCTTCCCATCAGTTACTCTGGAAGTACTCATTACTGATCCATTACCTCTTGTTTTTGTGTACTTAATTGCAAGAATTATTAATATTCCTCATTTTTTGAAGGTTTATAAAATAAAATTATGGACACATCTTACAAATTGAGTCTTTATACCTTAAACTTTAATTTCAGTCAATCGGCCAGTCCAGTCAAACTATTATTGTCAACTATTTTTTACTGTTAAAATATAACGCAGAAGCAACACTTTAAAAGACAAAACAGAACCAAATTAGGAAACGAGAAAACAAAACTTTTATGGTAGAATATGATCAAATATACATGTTTATCTGAGAAATTAAAAAAAAAAAAGCCCATCTCTTAAATAAGCTTGTCTCTGATAAAGGCCTCTCTGTAATTGAGGTAGATAATGGTATAAGTTACTATTTAAGCAATAAAATAAATAGTCTGTGAAGATTCTCAGTCATCCAGGTCATGATAGTCTTGGTGTTTCAGCTGAAGGCAACTGGACTTCTTGCACATAAAATAAGTAGAGGCTGCTAGAAGGGACAATTTGCTATGACAACAGAACACAGGCAGTTGGAACAAGGCTGCCATTGGCTAACTGTTGGCAAACTTGGTACTGGCACTTGGCTCCTGCTAATACCTGTGACACTTTAGCAACAATTTGACTCTTTATTCAAGACTTTTCATTGCAAGTCCCCTTTCTTTTTTGGACCGAAAAAGGGAATAAATGAAAGACGAATAAAGTACAGATAACAAAGGCAGAGTGAAAGAATACTAACGAGACAAGAAGGATAGAAAGACAATTAAAACTGAACAAGATACAAAAAAAAACCCATTATTCTGACTGACTGGATTGCATTTTGCATGCTGGTCTCATTAGGATAGAAAGACAATTAAAACTGAACAAGATACAAAAAAAACCCCCATTATTCTGACTGACTGGATTGCATTGTGCATGCTGGTCTCATCGTAGCCCCATGAAACCCAGACTCCTCAGTAATGTGGAAGTGAGCGGAGTGCCCTGAGCCATAATAACATATTTACCTGACTGTTAATGAAGAGAATGAACTCTCAGAGGTCACTCCGCCTGTCACTGACAGCATCCACAAAGATCAAAACATCTCACCACCACTTCAAAGGAACAGATCTTTGATTTTATATGATATCTTTAAGGATATTATTTGTCCATTGCCAGTCTTTCCCTCTACAGCGAGAGCAGCATATGTGGAGGTGTAAACTGTGTAATTGTGCGGCACATTGCCCACATTATTTGACATGTGCTGATTTAATAAGGTGACGGTTATTTAGGTTGTTAGAATTCTCTCTCTCTGCATTAAGTCTGCATCATACTTAAGTATAAATCAATTAAAGGCTGTACCTTGGTAATTCCTTGTTTTAGAGACTGTTGACGCCTTGACAACTCTCCTACTTGCCACATCCTTAATCAGCTTGGGCCCAATTACTCATTAATTCACTGGTAGAACAAATGTTCATGCATCCCAAATGGATATGACATTTAGGAGAGATTTTTCCTCACAGGAAAAAGCCTCTCAATTTCCTCTGTTGTCTTCCTTTGAATTGAAGAGCCCTTCCAATGAATATCTCATTTTTGACCTTGTTAACATGTCCATATGGTGTTTTGTATGTACCGTGGCACAAATCAATGGCAATAAACAATCAATGTCCCGGCTGGGGTATCTGCTTTCATCTCCAAAAATCTAATTCTGACAGGCAACGTCCTACATGTAGTTCCTCCAATTCTTCCCAGGAATCTGTGTTTTGTTGAAACACGTATGGCTGAATTACTCCAATGCTATAGCGTATGGTGATAGTAAACTAGTTTGAGAGTCGTTAGATGACAAAGCAGGTAAACTTTGGTCCGATTGGTGAGGGGAGATGGGGCGGTGCAAAGTAGCACATTCATATATCACCACAACCTAGATGAGACAAAGGTGTAGAATTCCAGCCAAGCTACTGTCAAGGCCCCAAAAATACAAGAAATGTGTAATCTTACAAAACGTATGGGATTAATCATTGGCTGCAGCAAAACTCTATTTGCTTCTGGTCCGTCCAGTGCTTGTTTACAATGTAGAAGGTACATCTGACATCTTACATTGCTTCCTGTGGCTACTATCTGCTGCACTCAAGATGACAGAGGTCCTCATCTTAATTCCTTCTCAACGGTGAGATCAAACATTTAGCAAACAAGTTTTCATACTTGATAGAGCAAATCTGTTGAAGAAACATAAAAAACAGCAAAACAATAGATCATTTAGTAAATTGTGTGTTTTCAGTAACATTAGAGTCTGTGAAGGCTACAGTTGGAATTCAGATTATCAGTCCTATTATTTCACTGGTCAGTCTGGTGCGTATGGGAGTAGGAGAGGGGAGTTGCTGTGGATAAGTCAATGGCCTCCTGAGCTTTAAGAGGGTGCAGAGACTCCACCGAATGTAAATGAGCTCATTTGAAATTCAGGTTTGAGTTCAGGAGATAAAGCCAGGAAAGAAAGGTCAGCATCATCAAACCTCGACTGGACATATTTTGTTCATGAACCTGACAAGGAGCTTCCAGGTCAGGCACCCCAGCCATTGTTCAGGCTCCTCCCTAATCCAGCACATTAATATTTAGCAAGTGTTAAAAAACTGCAAGGGGCAACTAGGGCATGATATTCTTTCAAGTACAGACACACGAAATGTGTCAGACTTTAGATCTTTAGATACTATCTTAATTCATCATTGGTGTATTATGTTCAAGTTGCCACCTAATTCCAGAAATTTGACCAAAATCACTCATTTTACAAATTAATTTTGTTGACTGATTTAAATAGTAATTGTCCACCAATATCTCCAAGGCTTGTGCTGTAGAGCAAGCCTTTTCCTGGGTAACTGAGGAAGTTTTCTGATGAATTTCCAAAGAGTTTCTTCCTTGTCTGCAGCTCTTTATATACAGTCATCGGTCTATAGGCTTCTTTCTTTTCAGTAGTCTCTTCTTCGCTTGTTATTGCACCCAGACATGCTGTGACGTTCCACATGATACGTCACAACACCCCCTACAGTATAACGGTGACAAAACTAAATGTTGTAAAATGGCAAGGAGGACTTTCCGTGGTAAATGACAGAAGATATTTTGAACAACGTTGTCCATATCCCCCCTTACTTTTCCCTGGCTGATCACTTTGCTGTAACAGACAAGAAAATATGGGTGTTCAGTGTGAGTATGAATGACCGCTCAAACCAGTCAGTAATGAGAGAATCGTTGCTGAGTTTCCTGAACACCACTGAGGTTCCCTTGAGCAAAGCACTGAACCCATAAAACTGTATATTCGCATTAACGCACATGTAGAGCTAACCACCTAAAGTCACTGCTTCGGGTCAATCCGTGATAGCTTCTTCAACAGACCAATGACTGTCAGCTTCCAAAACATTTACAGTCTTTGTGTCCTTTCAGTCATAATTTTTACTTGAATTTTGTTCATGTTCAGAGTTTTCACATCTTCATTATCATTGTCATACAGATCTCCCAACAGTGGTGTGGCCATTTCCGGTATTCATTTTTGATAGTTTCTATGCTATCATAACTTAGAATTATGAACTTTGGAATTTTTCCCGAACTGAGTTAAGACAAGAGAAGTTTCTGCATTTTGGGCCTCAGTGTGCAAATGACCTTTGTTTGAAATCTGGCAAATGTGGAGACAATTCTGTGCTTTCTCTTGACAATCTTGTGTGTTGTCAGCATTGCTCTGATAAACTGGCCTCTAATCAGATGAAGGCAGCTACATTTTTGTTTTCCTACAAGGCTTAAAGGCATCTAGTTGTGGTGGTTTTAGCTTTGTACCAAGTTAAATCTGACAGAATCTGAAGAATTTATTCAGGAGTATTTCTGTCTTTGGCACAAAGGCCAACCTAGATGTGACAGCCGTTGTGACTTTTAAGGAAAAATATCTTGGTTGCCTATTAAAACATCAGGCTGACGTGTAAAATTGCCATCACGTTTACGTAATGAAGAATCTGAAAGGGGGCTGTGACTGTCAAGACGCATTGGTTCGCACTCAAAGGAGCAGAGAGTACACAGCGGGGGGGCGCTAAATTTATTTTTCCTTTCCCTGAACATCTGACTACATGACAATAAAGATAATTGTGAGCGAGAGTTAGAAACTGGAAGCAAACTGGGAGCACGAGCGTCCAAATGTCACTCAGATAATACTGTGTCCCGCAGGGAAATTCTGCCCTTTCAAGCTAGATCACGTTCAGCGTTATTATGATCAGCCGTGGCTAAACTGAGACGAGTCCCGTGGGCGAAAATTGAATGTAATTTAAAGGAGAAAGTTACACAAACACAAAAGTTGGACAAGGAAAATTGCAAGTGACTCCTGCCATATTATATAAAATGGCCGGAAATCTGTAAACGATTGGTGTTGAATTAAAATTGTTATCTAATCAAAGTGATCTAAGAGCCCCTGACAGTGTGTAATTGCAATCAGTTAAATAGCTTAATTCAAACGGAGAGCTATGGGGAGCAACAATTTGTCGAGAGAGATGGAGAACGGGAGATGGGGGGGTAACAGATGGAAAGCACTGATGCTGAAGGGAAGGCTCATCTTTTGCACCTTAAATAGCAGGTGTACTGTGTTAGCAGCCACGCTAACGATGAAATGATGGGTCTTTTGAATTCTGCTTATTTGTTTGTTCATGTTCAGCTGCATCCTTTCCAGAAGGTGAGTAAAACTGTGTTTAACTGTGTTAAATTTGAAGGCTGTACAATAAATCAAGAGTCATATTAGTATCGGACAGATGTTGGTCATTTTTATAAATATCTCTATCGTTCCGATACAGATATTTTCTCTGTTTCAGAAGGAGGCAGCAATGCCACAAAAAGCTGTGTGCCAACTGCCAAATAAAAGCAGAAGAAGAAGACGAAAAAGAAGAAGAAGAAGAAGAAGAAGAAGAAGAAGAAGAAGAAGTGCATTTAAGTGGGTTTGTTTCTTTGGAAGGCTGTAGGGGCAGACATAATGTGTTTTGTTACATTTGGGGGAGGAAATGCATGGACATTTTTCGTTGTTGCTAAACACCACCAGACCACAGGTACACGCCCCAGGGGTCATATGACAGCTGGGACCTCCACGTACTGTCATTTGTGAGGCACGTCCCATGGATCCACATTTGGATCTGTGAAATTTCGAGCCCATGTCAACACTTCAAGCTCTTTTTCATGTGTTTTCTCACTAACAGAGCAGTTTTTGAAGCGTTGCATCATGCATTGTCCTTTTGAATCCGCTGTCATCTGAGTGTTTATGTGTCATGGGGGGGTACACTTGCTTCCTTGCAACCTTCAAGGTTGTTTGGGGCATTTGGGTTGTGTCCAGTGGAGTCCACATGAATGAAGGGTTTTACAGCAGTGATCAGTGGTTTTAATGTTATGGCTGATGGGAGAATGTTTTTTCATTTGTGTTCATGCGCTGACCGCTTGTGCTTATTTTGTAGAATCGCATTGCTGTCATGAAAAGGGTAATCAATTATTGTTTGTTTTATTATTTTTGTCACATATTTAAGAATATTGTAATTCAAGTGGTCCAAAAAGAAAATCAGACTTTTGCACCTCTTCCAGGCTCTGTATTCAGGCTCTCTGCGACGGTACTTTTCAGCCAATCGTGGGTCGTTTCGGATACAGTGTTGTCCTATTGGCTGTTCAACAAAGGTAGCTGCACGTGCACATCCCCACGGTGAACGGCTGATACAATTGGAGCCAACGAAAGGACACGTCAAAACGACTTTCTAAAACGGTGGGTGGAGTTAGGGAGCAGAAACAGGGAGGGGAGGGGGAGCAGAGTTGCTTCCATAGAGTCTCATGCTTGATTCCCACAATTTACAAACCTCAATTTTAATGCAGCCTAAGAAGTAACTACATTAATCTGATCAAAGTAGTCAAATAAAAAGTTTAAAATGTTCTATCGGAAGAATTAAGAATCGGAAAATTTAAATATTCATTGTAACATTCTGTCAGTGTTACTGTCGGTAGAATTTATTCTTTAGTGCCCCAGGCACCGACGTAACAAAAGTGGAGACGACGGAAACGCCAATAAAGCAGTATCTCAAAGCTTTGTTTTACTTGCAAGGAGAGCAATACAGTGAGTACATAGGTAGGTCAAAGTATTGTCTGGAGAGCTCTCTCTCCGGAGCGTCTCTTTATACACACTCATCATGGGAAAAGAGGGAGGACCAAAAATTCTTGGTATTTGACCTTAGCTATCTGTGTGTAGTTTTCACAGTCGCCCTTTGTTTGTAAATCGCAGTATCACACAGAGATCTACACCATCGGATGGGTTTTATGGTAAGGGTAAAACAGTTTATCTAGGCACTGCTGCTCACTTTATTGCTTGCTTGTTCTGGCTTCTATCTCCTTGTCTGACCAGGTATTTCAGGGAAGTCAACCTTTTTAAACAAACAGTAAATCTTCCGCCTTGTGGGATTATCATGATAACTTCTACAAAGCTCATGCTTTTTTAGCTTGCAGTTTTAGCTGCCTAAGTACAATTATTCAGTTACAGTTACTGTAACCGTTCCAGTGGAAAATAGAGTGTCTGAAAGGATGAAATAGTTTGTCTTGGATCACAGATACGATATTGTAATGTGTGACGCTCTCCGGTGCTGTTGCTCAGAATCTACAATAGTGTATAACATTAAGGCCACAGAAGAAAACAGAAGAAAGGGAAGAAAGAGTGATGAGGGGGGAGGAGAGCAGGAGAATAAACAAGTAGCTATCTGTTGCATCGTTTCATTATTTCTTCCCGCTGAAAGGAGAGAGTCTTCTGATTGAAATAATGCATGTGGAGAGCTAGCAATGCCACCTTAAGGACTCAGGAGAATGAATCCCCTCCCTGACTTGATCACAGCCAATCACATTATTCGCTGATTTATGAAACAACATGCCGCCGCAACCTTGAGACCAACACGTGTTGACAAAATTTAATATTAATGTTGTTTTTAAGACTTTGGACGTCATGTTGGAGATAATCAAGGATGATCCTGAATTCTAAATTTGCTTGTCTCTTGTTTTTATCCTCTGAAATGTCCGACTTGTCAACACTTTTTTTGCATCTATCCGGGGTTGGTCTACAGGCACGTTTCTCACGTTACCGCGGGGCGAGCTAGATTTGAAAGGCAGTCGCTGTTTGATTAACAAATTCTACCGCAGACAGTCGGCCCGTTCCAAGACAAATATGTAACACCACGGCCGAATGTTTCACGAATTATTACCACGTAGCATTTTCCAAGCATCTTCCACACCGTTCAGGGTGGGACTGCCGTGCCCTGTTTGTGCCTTGGTACATAAAAGTTTCATGGAAGTGGGGCCTAATGTGGAGTTGTGTGGTGGCAGTGGAGGTAGGAACAGTGCAGCTTAAACAAGCGTACAAAGGGACAGAGCCGATCGGGACAGAAGTGTGATGTTTTATTGATGTATTGTGTATGCAAGCAAGCAAGCAAGCAACAGATAGAAGCTAACTGGAAGACAGAGAAAAGCAACTAATTGTGTCAGCAAACTTGGAAAGCAAAACATCAGAGATCAGCAGATACATCGATTAACTGTCTATATCTAAACATCTGAATCATCACGTTGGATGGTGACGCTGTTGAGTCCAGCTTCATTTGCTTGATAAATGCTGTCACCCAATCTGACACTTTGATTTGTTGCGTGAAAAAAAAAGGAGAAAAAACGTATCTTGCATATTATGCATGAAAATGGCTTTAGTGTCTAAAGTGAGACAGATGTGAAGAAATACAGTTTCCTACAACACAGTCATAGAGCAGTAAATTTATATACCACAACCCACTTTGTAATATAAATTAAACACTATTCTCTATCGGCCCCACAGCCATACACCAGTTTTACAAATACATTTTGTGTCTGCCTAACATTAGCATTTATAAGACTTTATGCTAATCACCCAGAATTTTTCCCTCTATTCAAACTTCAGAACTCTATGTATTGGCAAGTAACCCTGAGACACACACATATACATAATCACAGAATAATAAATGAAATTTAGAGCACAATAAAAATTAACTGTTAATAAAATACAATTAGAATAAAAATGAACATGAAACTATGTGAAACAACTGACGTGCCCAGACCGCAAAATGGTGCGTACGTTTTCCGACTGTGTGGAACTCTGAATATACGAGCCAAAGCCCTGGTTGTTGAAGAAGAAAGAGGGAGGGTAAAACATGAAGAAGAATGAGTGAAATAATGGAGTTTGCTTCTTGGTCACTTCGACAGCCAATGACAGTGATCTCTCTCACTGCTTGACTTGTCGCTGATTAAAACATTCAATCAGCTGAATGAAAACTCAGACAAAGAAAGACAATGACACATCAAAAACACGAGGGCGACAAACACTTGGTGTGTCCCAGCCTTTCAGCTACCACTTCGAACAAATTCAAACAAACTTCTTTTCTGTTGTATATTTAAAAAACACAACATTGCTGGGTGACTTCAAGCATCGGGATTGTCATAATCTGTCTTCCAGATAGATTATTTACCAGCATTCATTGTTTGTTAATTGGACTTTAAGGCTGTACCGCATGTGTGCACAAGTTTATGTCCTACTCACTGCTTTGTGCTATCAGGCCGGAAAGAGAAAAATAATCAACATTTCTAAATGGTGCCATCCTAAACTGATGCAGCGCAACAGACAAGAATTTGTTTTATATATATTTTAATTAAACCACTTGGCAGATCGATGGCTCCACTGTGCTTTCAGATTTAGCTGTCTGCACCATCTCTGAATCACAGACCACCGGACCTTTGTCCCTCCAAGGGCACTTCAAATAAAGGTTGGGTAATAGCACGGACTGAACGGGCGCATTGTTAGACGAGGCCAAGGCAGCAAATCCCAAACTAGTCCAAAGTGGACCAGTGAAAAAAGTAAAGGAAGACAACTTAAGAATGAGTTCATCGACTTGTGTCCTTTTCTTGACATAAAGAAGCTTAATCGGTACTGTAAGTTGTTCACCACAAATTTGAATGGGAGGGGAGGACAGCTTTGTTTTATTATAATAATAGTGCTCTGCAAGGTCGAAGCTAATCGACCCTTCACGGCTTCTTGTCTTGGCTTCTTGTTTTATTTTTCTTCCCCTCCCGGTTGGATTAGCTGTAACCTTTGTGTGATTCTCTGGATATATTGTACAGACCAAAGTCTTTTTTACAGAGCTTAATTTCTTAATTTCTTTGACAACTGAAAAGGGACAGTTCTGGGGTACGCAATACATTTTCATACATTTATTACTTCTGTTCCTTTTTGTGCTCTTGATCCATTTAAGCCACGTTTCCACTAAGCATCACTGTTCAGTTTGATACACAACAAAACATCACAACACCGCGATATACAGCGTGTAGCCTTCCAATAAACACTGACAACACAGTAAATACGAGGAGCGCTTAAGGACATCCTGCATCTCGTGCAAATATTTGTTCTTGTAACTCATATGAGACGTTTAAACATGCCACGTGCGATACCCTCTCCCCCATCACATTGACAATTCTGCCAACCAATCAGTGGGTTATGGCCCAGTGGCTTTATGGTACCATAAGGTTGACGAAACTGGAACGGTACGTTTTGCCATTTAAGGGTACCGTCCACAAATTTTAGAAGTCGAAGCGCAAAAAAGGGGAACCATACCAAAACGAACTGAACTGCACTGCTGGGGGAGGCGGGAATAGACAGTTTTGATGTGGGTTGCCAGGTTTTGGAGATATCAGATGTAGAAACGCAGTTTCATATAGGAACTATGTTTTTTTAAAACCTTATCAGTTACTCATTTACAAGAGGCTCGTGCAGGGCAGGTAGATACTTTTATATTGTCAGCAGGTGTTGCCTTGATTTGGCTTGTGTCCTTTGGTAAAGCAATCATGGCTTCACATATGTGAACGTGAGCTGGAAATACAAACCTTGACTCGAGTTTCTCCGTTTTCATTTCCGACGTTCCACGACTGCTCATTCTGATCACATCAGAGCCACAGCATAAAGATAGATGAATAAACGGATGGCGCACAGATGCAGATTTACACTTACAGATCTTTGGGGCCAATCGACTGACAACCTTAGAACATCTATAGGTGTTGAGTATGACAACAATCTCAAACTGGCCGACTAAGCAGCTTTTTCAAACCAAAAACTTGGACATGAAAAGTGTTTGATTTTCTGCCAGTCTACAATGGTTAATACGTATAATCATGTCCTTCAACTTTGTTTTAAGTTAGCTACAATATTTAATGGAAGAGGCTTCTAGAACTGTTGCATTTTTTGTAATTACGTAATGGTGTTTGTGTCATTTGATTGTATTGTCAGACAAATTGATTTTTTCTCTTTTGTTTCGATGTGTGCATGTAGCTGTCGTCTGGGATGCATTATGTAAATATCCAGAAAGATAAATCTGCAGATGCAGTCTTGTATAAACCTCATTTACTTTTAATTTCCACTGAGCGTGAACGACGCCATGGCTTTATTCTGAGTAAGAGAAGAACCAGAAAAGAGCCTCCTCTTTGATGGATATTGTGGGTGATTAGATTGTCTATATCAGTGTGTCGACCGCTGAGAGCTGCGCGATGGAGACCCCAAAGCTGATTAAGGGCTGGCGCCGTCCGCCGCCTCCTAAACTACTTGTGACAGGCCGGAGTCTGGCGGATTGTGCGGAGGCTCCTGCCGCAGCGAGGTGGACGCTGGAGGTGCCGTCGCTGCTTACACAGTGTGTCACAGAAGCAGCTTTACACATGGAAGAACCATGCGCAAGTCAACGGTCACTCAGCAGCTGCGCCCATGTTTCAGTTCGGGTTGGCTGCCGCTGTTGTGCAAAAAAAGCTGAAAGCTGATGTTATTGTTGCTAACTAGTAGGTTTGAAAGAGATAAGCAGACGGAGATAAAAAAAAAAAAAAGGAAGAAAAAAAGCTCCCTAAACGTCACTCTCAAACTTAGAGGAGTATCTGAGTGGCAGACCATCAAACAGCGGCCTTAACGGCTACATGAAGCAGTGAGCATGATAATCAACTGGGTCTCCTCTCACAGATGAAAATGGGCATTGCCTGCCAAAAATAGAGCAAAATACCAGGCATTTTCACAGAACCAGTGAGAAAAACATTATTCAGACTTGTTAACAGCCAGAGAGCACCCAGCCCTGACTTTGACATTCGTTTCGGCTCTTGTAGAAACAAATTGGTCCTGTCGATTTTTAAAAGCTTTGCACTGCAGCAAGTTAAGTGAGCCTGGTCCTGTGGTCGCTCCCTCTGTTAAATCAGAGTATTTGGGCTTCATATAAATCCCTTATAATAGCACTAAATTGAACACATACAGCATGAGCCCTTTCATGTATCTCTACATGGAATGCAAAAATTCACTTAGGTAACATTTTGAGTTACTTGTACTGTGCTCAAAGTACCTCCAATTTTCTGTAGTCACACGGCCCCATTTTCAGGTTAACAACAAAGCAAGAAAGCAATCAGCTGCCAGCCGCCTGAAATTGCTCTGGACATGAAAATACCACTGGTGTGTGTTTGCTGAATTCATGTATTGTTGCAAGGTAATGTGTTTGGGATTCCTCCCGAACTTTGAGCATTGCTCCTACAGTGCTCGAATACCTACATACGCACACAATGTCATGAAAATCTAAATATATAAAGTTAATAGATATTTTTCATATTTCCTCCAAATCCACTCACAACTTTTTGAGTTATGTTGATAACAGACATACAAATACTGCATATTCACGTATTCACACAGGCGAAAGCAAAACCTTTGGTGGTGGAGGTTATCATGTGTAATAGTGGAATGGGTCAAAGACTGAACCATCGGAGGTATTTACAGTCCTGGGAGTTGATAGTTCAGACTGAAATCACAGTCTTGGAGGAGCTCGGACTTGGTCATGGAGCAATAAGAATGTGGCTCCTGTCAGTGGTCATAATATTCTGCCTGATCAGCGTAAGCCTACAGTTGGCCATTATTCATTTCAGACTGTCGTTGTGCAAGTCTAGCATGAAGCAGAAGAGAAAAGAAAAAACATTTCTTCCCACTGGCTGACAAACTATTGCGTTGCATTTAAATCATTTAAAACGTAGGATTTTAAAGAGCCGAACTTCTGTCTACCTGCTCTGTAGCCTTTTATAGATTTATGTGACAGTGATCAGCTTGTTCAGCATTTTGGAACGAGCCCGAAGGTGCATATATGCGTATATGTCCTGCTCCGCAGGTTTATCGACGGCTGCCTCTGCACAGTGAGAGAGCAAACCGCTTGCACCTCTGATTCCGAAGACCTGCAGAGGTGACAGTGCAGGTCAGGTCGGACAAATGACTCCCCACGCGCACATGCCTACGCACACGCTGACGCCCGGGGTCAAGTGTCGCGGAACCGCACATCCATTATCACCACCAGCCTGTAGTGGATCCAGGTGTCCAGACCTGGGGCACATTACATGATTAAGAGGAGTTAAGATGCCCCACAGGTAGAGGGTGTGTGTGTGTGTGTGTGTGGTGTGCAGATGTGCAGTACAGGTTACTTGAGCTCTCGTTGAGCTTTCAGGTGAATCAATCCATGGCCATCCAATTTAGACTGCGAGGAGGGGGTGAATCGATCCAGACTCGGGGGGGTTTCCAGCCATGGTGATAGCTTTCCAAAGGAAAAAAAAAACCTCCCCGCACACGTGCTACAACGGCTCCGGCAGCATATTTATTAGGGCCTGAGCACAAACCAGGCACTGACCCTTGTAGAAAGCAAGGATTTTTTCTTTCTGCCTTATGTGCAGCAGCGCGTGTATTGACTAGAACTAATATCAGAGACCATATTTCCCCCATATTTCCCCCATACTGGCTTCTCTGCACTGGCTCCCAGTTAAATTCAGAATAGAATTTAAAATCCTTGTTCTCACCTACAAAGCTATTCATGGTCAGTCACCATCTTATCTTGAACAGCTCATAGTACCCTATCGCCCATCCAGAACCTTACGCTCCCAGGATGCAGGGTTATTGGTGATCCCAAGAATTTCCAAAAGTAGAATGGGAGGCAGAGCTTTCAGCTATCAAGCTCCTCTCCTGTGGAACTATCTTCCAGTCTTGGTACGGGAGGCAGACACACTCTCTGATTTTAAGAGTAGGCTTAAAACCTTCCTTTTTGATAAAGCTTATAGTTAAGGCTGGCCTATCTAGCCCTTAGTTATGCTGCTATAGGCTTAGGTTGGTGGGGGAACACTCCATGATTCACTGAGCTTTCTTCTCTCCCCCCTCTGACTCCGACTCCTTCTCTGCTCCTGTAAATGTCCATATCCTTACACTAACTTTACTTCTTCCCCGGAGTCGTTGTGCTTTACCATCCTGCAGGTTTTTCTAGGTCGCGGTGGGAGGTGCTGCTGTGGTCCTGCCTGATGCCCCCTGGCCACATTAGGAAAGGAGATCCTGTGACTTGGATCCTGTGACTTGGATCCTAGGCTGGATGTCCAAGTGCAAATCGGGACCCACAGATCACAATGGCTTCTGGATCCATAGACTACACCTGCTTCTGGACCACTACACTTCACATATCCCTGGATTTACAGATTCTACATACTCTTGGACTCAGCAACACCCAGATCTTCCTACATGGAGTACAATGACTCCTGGACCAACAGAGTCCACCTGCGTCTGGATCACTAGACTTTCCATACATCTGGACTCATAGAATCCACAGACTCTGGGACTCATGGATGTTTTATGCATTCTAAGTGAACTGTTGTTATCATGTTTTTGTGTTCTGTACAAGTGACATTTATTGCACGTCTGTCCGTCCTAGGAAGAAGGATCCCTCCTCTGTGGTTCTTCCTGAGGTTTCTTATTTTCCCTGTTTAGGGTTTTTTAAGTTTTTCCTCACCCGGTTCGAGGGTCTGAGGGCAGAGGATGTCACATCTGTACAGTTTGTCAAAGCCCAGTGAGATAATGTGTAAATTGTGATTTCGGGCTGTACAAATAAAATTTGATTTGATTTGATTTGATGTTAGTTATGATATAGGTTTTGGGCATCGGTACGGCAAATAGAGCTCGCTAGCCAGCAAAAACGCAGCCTGCAGGCCTCGTTTCAACTATGTGCAGAAAATGTTGTAGACTCCTGTATCGGGTACAGATTTACGTAAAGGCACTGGCCTACGAGCAACAGGACGGCTACATTTTGAATTTTGTGGCCATTTTCTCGCTAAATCACAGATCACTCCCCTTAATGAATTTAGAGAGACAAATGCTTATTAAACATGATAAGGATGATTAAGGACTGGATATGAGTAAAGTCTTTGGCGTTTGGACTCTGCAGAGAGATTGTTGTGATTGAAGGCTGTCTTCCTCACCAGCAGCACTATAGATCCCCCGTAGAGTCCAGACACTGGTGGTGGTGGTGACTGGAAATGATGGAGCTGGTGGAACTGCCAGGACTGGGAGGAGATGGGGAGGTGGAGGGGCACGCACAGCAGCAGCGTGAAGGAACAAGGCAGGGGGAGGGAGACACATTAAGAAGGAAAGTGTGGAGCCCATCTATTGGATAGATGAGATCAGCTGATCGTGACGTGACAGCCCAGACTAAAACCGAGGAGCTATGAGTGACGCGAGAATCAAAAGCATGGGGAACTTTGTTTTCCAGTGGGACAGGAAGTTGTAATATTTCCATTGTAAATGGTCCAATCAGGGTGAAAATGACACACGTGTAATGAAAAGCTTTGAGCTTTGACATGTCCATGTGACAATTCTCAGTGACAGCCTTTTTAAACTTTGGTGCACTCCTCCGACGTGTTTCAGTAGATTGAACTAAAATAAAAGGTGGATGATTCATTGCTCTTAATAGTGTAAGTTTTTCGGTGAAAGGACTTCCTGTTGTGGAGTGATGCGTGACAGTGCTTAAAATGACAACATAATTTGCTAAAACTCCACTGAACACAGTCTGATCAGTGCCACATTTCCCGAGATGGATAAGAGTCCAGCAGCAGGAGGTCTGTCGGTGGTCATTCCCAGTTATGTGGCACGCCTGGAAAATTTTAATAAAGCAGCCCCCACATTCCTGTTCACTGAGCTGCAAAAAGTGCGTGTGCAACATCGCACGACGTGCACAAAAGCACTTTAGAGCGATGACCTAAACTCAACAGGAAGGACAGAAACAGCTATTTTGAATGTAATTTCAAATTAGAGTGGTGGTTTTTGTACATTTCCAGGTGATTTATGCAAACAGCTTCAAACTCTCTCAGCTCACATCGGACTTGATGAGGATCAACAGTTGCTTTTAATGAATTTTTAAAAAACTGCTTCTGACCCATCAAAACCTGCGACTTTCCTTAATGAAAATTACCCAGATCCTCATGTCTGGCATTATTCTTGCTTCATACTTAATAAACATATAAATAAATACAAAATAATTGCATTTTTGTTCTCCTTGTTTCTCCTAAACTTGGGAGGAGCAGATCAGAATTAACAAATATCTAAATAATATTATACAATCTGGATGGTAACATTTTAGAAATGTCTGAAAAACAAATATTTCCATTTTGTTGAAATCAACAGATCTACAGATTTTGCTGCACTATTAATTGCTTTAATTGTTACTGTTTGTGCTCAGAGAAAAGCTCGATTGACTGGAGGCAGAGGAGGAGTATTTATCTCTCCAGAAGTAGTAAAAACTCAACCTGAATGAATCAGTATTCAGCATCCTTTTCCTTGGCAAGTGTACATTGAATAGACAGAGAAAGAATGGAGACAAGGAAAGACTGGGGCTGGTCGGACTGGGAGAAAATGATTTAGGAAAAGTTTTAGAGAAACTGAGGAAGTGGCAGAAGAGTTTGGTTGAGCTCAACAACCTTGTTGAGATGCTCTTTGCATCCTGTGGAATAACGACAGAGCAAACATGCTGCCTGGCAATCCAACCACATATAAACTTTTATCACTCTCATGCTCTGACATTTAAAAGCACCTTGAGAGTAAACGACCCCCCGTTGAACCAATATTACCCAAGCTTTGAGTGTACGACCCTGTCCTGCTGTATATCTTAGATGATAATCACTGTCACAGTGTCTGGAAAATCAATCTCAATCTGAACCCTGGCTCGCCCCTGTAGCACCCCAGTCCCGATCTACCCCACCTCACGAAACACCAGGGCTTTGAGGGGCGGGATCAGTGGTGGGGGCCGGGGCTGCACTATAGCATCCTGGCCCTCCATCATGTCCACAACCTCTGAACTTTAATCACATCAGGGACACTGAGGACTTGGGGGTGGGTGGAGGGTGCATCTTGGGAGACCCTGCAATCTGCAAGTGTTGGGGTGCCCATGCTCTGTCTGGCCTCCCAAATTTTAATTGCACCATAGTCATCTACACTACCACATCTACACACCCCTACCTTTGCACGCACACACCCCGCACTCATGTTGGGCGGGGGGATGGTGGGGGCGTGGTGGAGGTCTCCTGCTACCCCCGTCGCTGGTCCTGCATGGACTGGACCCCGCGTCCCCCTGGGGGCCTCCCCGGCTGCTCGGGGCTGGGGGCGTGGTGTTGCAGCCCCCCACGTCATCTACCTACGACATCCAATGACAAACTTACATACACATGCACACGCACAAGCACACACACACACTACACGATGGATAGTTGTGTAGATGGCATTGCCTCATCAATATTACTGGGTTTTTGGGCACGCCCCTTGCTACCACGGTAAATACTTTGGTAAACTTGCATTGTAAACCCTACTGTTAGCGCTGTTGTTGTTGCAGTAAGCTAATATAGTTATAATGGCGATCATTGTTACCGTTGTTGTTGTTGTAGTTGTTGTTGTTGTTGTGCTCTTTGTGTTCCCCAACCCCTCTGTCTTCCCTGGCCTGTCTCTTTTCTCTCTTTCTATCCACTTTTTTTTCCTCACGCAATCCAGTAGCCATGCCAATAAAGTTAAACACAGATCTCAACAGGAGGAGAATATCAGAGTCCTTCTTTGTTGAGCAAATCTGTTGTAGCACAACAAGGCATCCAGAACCTTCACACAGCTGAAAAGGACCGGTGAAAAAAAAGAAATAAGTAAAGCACCTTGAGAGTAAACGACGCCCCGTTCAACCAATATTACCCAAGCTTTGAGTGTACGACCCTGTCCTGCTGTATATCTTTGATGATAATCACCGTCACAGTGTCTGGAAAATCAATCTCAATCTGAACCCGCTTACACACTCGTTGGTGCATTTTACAACCACTTGCAAGGGTTTGCAGTAGGGATTGTATGGCTAAGGGAGCCATCATCAAATGATTTCTGCTTCATTAGACCAACAGAAGGAAGGTCAAGGACTGCCAGGTCGAATGAGAGGGGTCACATGGCCAGTTTCACTGCACAAAACCAGCAACTCCAACTGAAATCCAGATTTATCCAAAGTGACACTGTTACTTTAGATAATCAACAAACTTCACTGTAAACAGTTTCATTTGAACCATTTGAGCTTGTACTTGGTAGATAATTTACATTTTACCACTGGGACATGAGATGGTTTGTAAGTTTGCACAGGTAACATAACCTGCGTTATTATTCACACCACCCAGTGGCTTTAAACTGTGTAAATAAAATCATGATCTAGCCTGAATGAACAAAAAAGCAAAGTGATAACTGCTTTAGAAACTCTTAAAGGGCCTTATAATATTACTAATATTTCTGTTGATACTAAGCATGAATGGTTAAGTTAATAAACAGACTAAACTTCTGCAGTAGGGCCCACTTTCCAGTCCTGGTCTGGATGTGAGAGCAGACATTGCACAATATCTCGTCAATGAAGTTATAACTTTACACCCCCTTTCTTACGTAGACCAGCACAACACTAACCCAGAGTGTGATTCTAGATAGCCTGCCAGAGTTCCACAGTGAAACACCTGCTGCCGCCATCGATTAAACCCTTAAAAACTAATTTATGTTTTATAAAATTGCAAAATTTGATTTTTTTTTTTTTTTTCCCCTCCTTTCTGGCCTTAAAATCTCTTGGATGTAATTCGACACCTGTGCCTGATCTTGGTAATGGGGAATTCCACCCCTTACCATCAGCTGCTCTGACACCTTCTGACTTTTAAACTAGTCTACTACACGCTGCACAGTGGCACAAGTTCTACCATTGGAGTAATTCAGCCATACATGTTTGTACCAGAGGAAGAGGAGGAGCTACTTGTAAAAGATTGCTTATAAATTGATACGAATGATAAGTTCCGTATCTACAGTGTTAAGCCCCACCCCCTTCAAGTTCTCAGGAAAAGCTGGGCTGTCAGAATTTGTTTGAAGACTGTCATTGCTGTATTACAGAACAAAAGAAATAATCTTCGGCCACGATGTTGACTGCGTATTTCAGCCATGATGTGTGTCGTAGTGCATAAAAAAAAAACACATAGACACGCTAGCAAGGTCAAAAATTTGATTTTAGGAGGAGTGACAGAACGTCATCAGAATATAGAGTGACGAGCAGCACTATGTAAACAACGGAATAACACAAAAATAAGAAACATTTACTGTTAAGAGGTTGACAATCTCGTCCTCCTCTCAGAGGATGAGAAGCTCCGAAACTCATGTCGTCCCCACCATTCGGATACATTAGGTTGTTCCGGTTGCGAAAAAATGTTAGCCTTGACTTGTCCTTTAGCCTTGCGTGTCCCTCCGTTTATACAACAGGTCAGAGTAAAAAGATATAATTAAATGCACAGAAGGGAAAATTATGTCAGAACAAACAGTGGAAAGGCACAATTTGTGTTTAATATCACATGATCAAACTGAAGGGTTTCTGCTCTTAATGCTGACGTGGTAGTTTGACATTATCTGGAGTTGCAGTCACGCTCAATCACCATCACAGGCATCCTCAGCCACTGAGTTAACTTCTTCTGTCTTTGTTCAACTCAACTTTGTTATTTTGGGGGGCAAAAGTGTGTGATAGTTTCCAGACTTCCAGCGGCTTGTTGTCCTTGAAGTTTCAGTGCCTCCTGCATCTCCGCCACAATCTGCTACAAAGATGAGGTTCATTTATCTTTTTAAGTGGGAGAAACACACTGAGATGTTTCTGCCGCACACAAACAAACCACAGCCCCCAAAAACAAACTTGCATGCAACATTTCCAAACCAATTAAGGGCGTAATTAATGAAGCTCAGCACCTGTAGTGCCGGAGTAGTCACCGGAGAGGGGACAGTGAAAGATGCAGCAATCAAAATAATCAAGCTAAAGGCACAGGCCAATTACTCACAAACCATCTCGAGTGCGGTGCCGCGCTCAGAGAACAGGTGATAGTTATCATTAAATTAGAGGGAGATCAGGTGCTCGGACTGTTTTATCACGGTGGACCTTGATGAACCGTGGGCCCCGGTGTGATGTTTGCTGCGGGCTCAGGGGCAGACAAGGCAGCCCACATGCTTAATTGTTTAAGAAGAGCGGCGGAGAGGTGTTGAGATGATGATTAATGAAAATGTGAGTGACTCTGCAGACGCTACACAACAGCATATGGTCGCATCTGACCCTGGAGTACATCCAGTGGATCGCTGGTGGGCCAGGAGGCGCCGTGCACACACACTCACACACAGCCCGCAGATAAAGATGATTTTCAGATAACTCAAAACCTACAAACGCAGCAGCACTCTCTCGCTTGTGCGTCTCCTTTAAATCATGTTCAGGTGGGGGTTTTTGTGTGCATTAACAAAAGTGCAACACAAATTCCCCATGGGGACCTTATGTCACAACAATATTCATGGTAGTTAAGATGAAAGTGACTTGAATTGTTCCACACATTACCCATAAAAGAAGCTGCCAGGGTGATGCAGAGAGCACTTTAAAGGGGGAAATTCAATAGAAGTCTATTCCTGTTGACAGCAAAGCTATGTGAAAGGAGAGTTAGTGGGTTTCATTAGCTTGCTAGCACCTTCCTATTTGGTCATGGGTCCTGGGTGACTGTTACATGAGACAACACGGCCTGGTGGCAATAGTAGCTAGCAGTGTTGCCTCACAGCAAGAAGGTTCCTGCATTCAGTTCCCAGCCAGGCCAAGGTCTTTCTATGCAGTGTGCAAGATTTGAATGGTTTTCTTGTCAGGCGTTTCAGTTTCCTCCCACAACCCAGTCCAGCTTGGTCAGTGAGTTACTCCATATTGCCCATGGTGCTAATTTGAGTCTACACACATGTTTCGATCTGTCAGAAGTGTGCTGACCCGCACCCCACCTTAGCCCAGCGGCGCTGGGATAGGCCTCTGTGACCCTCCATGGTTAAACAGTGGTAGATTATCAAATTGATGGATATATCTCTCGGATGTCTAGTCTTAATAACATTTCCACAGTCATTCAACAACTTAAGTGCAGCCCATTGAGGTGCAACACTAGAGGTGCAAAACACGCGTCTATTTTAATGGCATTATTCCAAAAGGCCTGGCTCCTGTTGGATAGTCTGGCTCCTCTGGTCCTGCCTGCTGCTCCTAACGCCATTTGTGGGAACAAGTTAATTCCCACAAGAAAACCAATCAGAGGATCTGCCAGGAGGTAACATTACCGGCCAACAGGCTATTGGTCCTTCTCAGGCGCCCAATATTCTCTGCTGGCAGGACCGAGTCCAGGATATATGAGTCATTTTGTACCTGTAATTGTGGATATCAGAGGGATTGAATGCTGAGAAGCGCTGCATTCATCAGCTGTGCTGTTGGAAAATCATATCAACCCCCGAATAAATGCAAAGATTCACATGGATGTGACCATTTCATACATGCAGATGATATCATGCCATCACATGGAAGGGTAGGTCATTATGTAAAGGAGTGGATGTTAAGATCAACTGGGCTAATTACTCTGAAAATGAAGGATTTTCTGTGAATAATAATGATTTCATTAAGAGCAGTTCATAAAAGAAATATTGACTAGAAGAGCAAACTTTCTTTTTCCCGAATCATTCTCATTCACAAGTGTTAGACAAAACTTGACCAAAGCCTGTTTTTCTGTGAAAAATAAACGGTGGAGGGCTGCTCATGCATGGAGTGAAAACAAAGGCTTGACATCATGTCCTGACGTGTGAATACCGTATATGTGAATATATTTCAGCGGGCTTTGGTGGTGCTGTCTGTGGATCTGATGAGCGTGGATGTGCGTCACGCGTTGGCTGAACGGAAACAGCTCTGATGGACTGAGGGCAATAAGCCGTGATGACCTCGTGCTAATCCAGGCTCTGCAGCCCAGACTCACAAAAGCTCACTCAGTACCTGCTGTGGTCATATAAACAAGTAAGAGAATCTCACCATCCGTATTCCTGATACAAACATTGGTTTGTTTTGTTTTTTAAATCATGTCGTTTTAGTATAATGATTGTCATTAATAATTAATATAGGAAATTCTTATGTTATCTTATGTGTTACACTTTCATTTTCACCTTGACCATCGATGGCCTTTGTTCACGACAAGGCTACTGGGTCCTCAACAGAGTGAAACTAAACACATTTGTTTCTTTCTTTAAGCAAACAATAGATATTGTGCTTAAAATCAGCTAATTGCAGGGAGATTCCTGTACGTTCTTATTACTTTTGCCTCACAGCAGGACAGGTGAGCCTACCTGGGTTTCGGTCAGGACACACCAAGCCATAGATGTTCTTGGTGTGACCTCGACCATCAGCACAGTCGTTTGTCGTTGCCGTCTGTTTTGTGTTTGTTCTTTTCAGCTGATTGCCAACATGTTGAATCAGCATCAGGTCAGCCCGACTGGCTGCTCAGCGTACCAGTGTACGAGTGTACGAGACGACAGTGATAAAAAGGCAAAGCCCTAGTCGCTGGACGTGCTCTCACCCACATCCTGCGGGTTATTTCTTATTTACTCCGCCTCCTGTTTCCTTCTTCCACAGCCAACTGACGAGAGACGGACAACACAAGTGCCATTTTTTATTATTTTTCAACCACATGGAATGAGAGTAATAAGCAAATCATGTTTCGTTTAACTGTTTTATTCTCCGCAATGACGCCTTCCGGTTTCTCTTATTGTTCAAGCACTGAACATACACAATGGTTGGCATTCTGAAGACTACTTTACTGTGTGTTCTCTTTACCCCTACGCACGCAACACAAGACGACATAACAGGGCCGCTGTCTGTCGTGGCTAATTCATTGGTTTACATGTGTCTCACCCCATGTGAACTGTGATCAGCACCAACTGGACTGATGGATGCAGCTGTTTTTTGTAGCTGTACAGATTTTACAGTATAAATCCTGAAATAATATAAATAATTTTACTCCGAATTGTCATTATTGCTTAGATTGGTGTCCTGACAGCCTCACTTTTACTACTGTATTCATGCTGCTTAATGGAGAAAAGACAGCTGAAGTTATGGCATAAATTTAGTCGTCATTACCTGCAGAACAAAAACAGGGAGACACGCTGTTTGTTTTTTTGTTTTTTTTCCTGGTAACAGTGAAATAATCAAAACAACTGTGGAAACCCTGCAAAAGAAAGTGAATCGTGCTGATGGAGAAGGCGAAGAAAGACAGTGATAAAATCAGGGTACAGCAAGAGGCCAACGGAGAGGCATTTGTTCTAAAGCAAACAGTAATTTCAAGACTTTCTAAGTCCAACTGGAATTAATTTGTTTAGTTTTGCTTTGGAAACTATGCTGTCTTTGCATCTTAGGCAAGGTTATGGATTTTTTTTTCACTTCCAGTGGATAGTTTATCTTACTCATGCTTCGTGCCAACATTTTTTTCAACCTGATAGATGCATTATTTAACTAGTAAAAGCACAGAGAGTGCAAACCCTCACAGTAAACTTACAGTATACAGTAAATTCCCTACAGCAGGAAATGCTCACCCTTCAAGCTCTTTTTTTGCTGTGAGCTCATGTTTTAGTTTTCTACCACACCGTGGTATTATTGTTAGTTTTGGGCTCTCCTAAGTATATTTTTAGTTTTTAGGTCAAAGACATTTGGTGTGGGAAAGAGCACATGTTGGCGTCATCTGATGGGTGTCACATGAACTGCAGAGGTGTGTGACGGACTCTGGGATTGGCTCGGTCCGCATTGCCAGCAGTAAGTCAGACTCGTTCCCAATCGAGGGTGGACTCCGCCAGGGTCTCCCTTTGTCACCGGTTCTGCTCACAAGTTTTATGGACAGAATTTCTAGGCACAGCCAAGTGGCGGAGGGAGTCAGGTTTTGGTTCTCAGTTGAAAAAGGGTGGTTTGCCCACTCCGGGTCAGGGAGGAGTTGCTGACCCAAGTGGAGGAGTTCGAGTATCTTTCCTCCGCATCGAGAGGAGCCAGCTGAGGCGGTTCTGGCATGCCCATCGGGGAGAAGACCCCAGGGCAGACGCAGGACACGCCAGATTAAATCTCTCGACTGGCTTGGGAACAACTCCTGAGGCGCTGGTGGAAGTGGCCGGTGAGAGGAGCGTCTGGGTCTCCCCACTCCGACTGTGTCCCCCGTGACCCGGGCCAGAAGTGGCAGAAGACGAACGAATGATGACAACATTTATACCTCTCTTTGTCAATTCTTTCCATCTTTCTGATGTCCAAAAAATGTTCACTCTTTCAGTAGCTTTGACCCTTTACTTAAAAAGCCCAAAAGTTAATCATCTGCAGCCGGCAAACCTAATGAACGAGTTTGTGTTTCCGTTTTGGCATTTTATTCACTGCGGCCTTTCTTTTAATTCTCACAGTTTGAGCTGCGACACTCACCACAGTCTGCTGTCCTACACTGATACCAATATACCCAAACTCGGTTCCATCAGGATTACTTCCTTATCTGCACTGTACAGATGGACACGACAGTGCAGACACATTCTGATTTTTTGTTTGACGAGCTTGGCCGGCTCGGACACCAGAGACACACACACAGTCCCACAAAACTGAGTCACCAATTGTGAATCACATTTGGAAATATGACTTATTCTCTTCTTTTTATGTCTCTCTCTCTCTTTTAACAGCGTGAATCGGAATCGGAACAAACACATCGTTAAATGAGCAATGTTTCACTGTCATCGTCGTTGTTATGAGACTCAGTTTGATGCCAACATTTTTCAGTAAAAAAACATGCGGTTATTTGGGGGCCCTGAGTTCCCTCGGCAAGGAAATATGATGCTAATCACCGACACAGTTGACGCCAAGCCTGCGGAAAACTGCTCCCTGGTTTAGCAATGCTTTCACATAATACCATTAAAAAAATTCATAATTGATGAATTTGGCTCCAAGCGAAGGTGCTTTAAAGCCGTCCGACGTCTTACAATACAATTTCCAAATCAATATTTCATCAACTCAAAAGAGGTCCTTGTTAATAAAGAAGGTTTGGCGCAGCGCAGTTTTGGACATTTAGTGTCAGTAAATTTTTAGGCATGGAGGGGGGGAATTTGTATTCTACCGGGCCTTTAGTCTATTCTTTGCCTACACTTACCCTTGACTGGTCCTCGCTTCATTGTTTCTGCGTTTATGGGCCATTTTACGGCCAGAAAACCTGGTCAGGCGTCAGGCGACTTTTCTCGAGGCAACCGAGACAATCAAACGTGAGCTCCTCTTGGGTCCTTATTCAAGTGACAGAGTAGTTCCAGCCAGCATGCTAACGATACTGTAAAGACAGAGGGAAGTCCAGGGCACAGTTTGACTGTATCGAGTCCATTTAAAGAGCTGATTCATATTCAGGCAGGCTCATTTATAAAAACCACAAATGGGCAACTCTGATTGTCTGGAATGAGCGCAGAATTTTAGCCGAACAGCTGTGACGGCCTCATCAGAAATCCGACACTGCAGTCTGACATAGGAGGTTTCTTAGGTATTAGGTACATCTGCATGTCAGTGAGAGTTTTATGCTCTGTCCCATCACGCTTTTAAAGAAACGCATTGAGGAGAGCTTGTGGAATTTAATATTTTTGCTTGTGAAGGTAGTGTGCAGTGGTTCAAGCTGATTATAATCATAATATAAATATAAATTATAAGTCTGAGGCCATGGTTCTCGGTCAGAAAAGGGTGGATTACACTCTGGGTTGGGTACTTTGCTGCCCCAAGCAGAGGAGCAGCTTGACATGGACAGGCGGTTTGGTGCCGCATCAACCCGAACGTGAGCCTCGTACCAGACTGTCAGGGTGAACCAGTCAACCTATGTTGTGGCTCTCGACTGTGGTGATGAGCTCTGGGCAGTGGCCAGAAGAATAGGGTCACAAATACAAGCAGATCAAATGAGTTTCCTTGGGAAGGGGACTGAACTCAGCCTCAGAGTTAGGGTGAGTGTTATGTTATTCTCTAGTTCATCTTAAGACTCAATAACAGGGAGATGATTGTCACGCTATGAACTGTTAAATAACGGAAGTGCTATCATCTGCTGCACGCACACTTAGATAGTTTGCACTACACCCGCTGCTCATCTGCCACAAACCAGTTAGAGCCGGTCTGGCTACACATAGTTGAAGAGTACTGATAACAAACAGGGAAGGGCTCCTCCTCTGCGTAGGAGGAGCCTAGAAGGTATAAGGGACTGTGTAACCCGGAGATCGCCCTTTCTTCTACTCCATCCTTAAGGTGGTTGGACAGAGGGCTCAGCGCTGACTCTGTATCTACTCTCTGCGTGAAATAAACAAAAGCTATTGTACTCGAAAAGTTGAAGAGCGCTTTATTAACCTTTCCACTAAGGTATAACGATCCTGGGCAGAAGGAGAGGAAATAATTCCTCCTTCAACATGAGGAGCTTGATCATCCGGGGAAAGCTCAGAGTACAGTCGCTGCTCCTTCCCATCGAAAAGAGCCAGAGGTATCTGGGCGGTCTGGTTAGGATGTCTCCTTTTGGAGGTTTTCCTGGCGCGCCCGATTGGGAAGAGACCCAGTGATAGACCAAAATTTCCCTGGACGAATTGTACATCCCATCTGGCTTGGGAACGCACTGGAAGGAGCTGGGAAGTGTTGTTGGGCAGAGGGATGTCTGGAATTTCCTGCTTAGCCCGCTGCCATTGTGATCCCATCTCAGATAAGTGCAGCCCTTCAGTTGCTCCCCGTCTCCGTTCATCGCTCCACCCCTCACCTGCAGTCACAGCGAGTTGCAGCTTACCTGTCCTGTCATCTTCCAACTCTTAAACTAGTCTTACTATTGCACAATCCGACCATGATTTATATCACACGGTTGAAAGTTATCGCGGAGGCCCCGATGAGTGCGTTCAGATCAGAAGGTGTAAGGCTGGATCTGTAAACCTCTCACACCACAGGATCATCGGACACTCGATCAAGAATGCCTCCCCAGAATGTTAGGAGCAGAGAATCTGACTATCTGCCCAAGTTATCCTTTGGCGTGAGCCGAGCGTAACTTTAACCCAACGCTTTCGGAGACTTGCGGCACACGTTGAAACAGGTAAGCACAAATCTTTAGGCCCACACCCTTCAAAGTAAACACTGGGCCCTTTTTTTACAGGGCACATTTCTTCTGAACATTATGACACTAAAATAGCAATTTCAGATAGACAAGCAACTGGGAAATCTTTGCTTTTTTATGTCGGAATTTTAAGATTTCAGTGCACGCATGTTTGTACAGATATATACTGTTATTCATTACGTGGACCAACGAAATGGCACCATGGACGTTGTCGTAGTTAAACCTGCATGAAGGCTGCATAGTGTTTCTACCTTTTCTCTGCCCAGGTGTTCTACATCTTGGATCACCTGGCCCGGGAGGGAGGTGTTTAAAGGCTCCTGTTCCAGCATGAGAAGGGGGAGGCATCTGGTGTGGGGACTGCTGGTATTTAGGTCTGTCAGCCTTTTTCCACTGTGGTGCATTAACTTTTTGACAGCCTTTGTTCAAAGACTGCCTCCAATAGTGTTGACATCATTAACACTTCCATATGGACTAAAAATCGATTCTGACAGCCCAGTTCCTCTACAGAGACCGTAATGAACCAAACCTGATGACTGTGGGGTGGGGCTCAAAGCTGTAGAAAGGAAACACCATTCTGACAACACAGCTTATATGCAACCTTGTACAATTAGCTCTTCCTCTCCCTCCTGGGAATCCCTGTCTGGTTCAAACATGTGTGGCTGAATTATTCCAAAGTTAGAACTTTCCCCACTGTGCAGAACTACTTTAAAAGTCAGAAGATGAAGCTCCGGCTCGAGGGGCTAAAGTAGCACATTCGTGGATCCACAGAACCCAGATGAGGCAAAGGTGTAGGATTACATCCAAGAGAACAAAGGAATTTTGATCATGGAAAAAAAAAACTACCAAAATGTGTAATTATCTGAAACAGAAATGATTCTTAATGGTTTAATCAACGGCTGGAGCAGGAATTTCATAACACTTTTGTGTCTTTGTGTAATAAATTCCATGGTCATTTTGGGGGTATCTAAAACAAAGTCTAATAAAAAATGAAATAAAAATCAGTCAATCATTCGATCAAGTTTAATTTGTATAGCCCAAAATCACAAATAACAATTTGCCTCTGAGGGCTTTACAATCTGTACATAACATAACACCCTCTACCCTTAGACCCTCGAACCAGGTGAGGAAGAACTCCAAAAACCCTGGACAGGCAATAGAAGTAACCCGAGGGAGAACCACAGAGGAGGGATCCCTCTTCCTGGGACAGGTAGATGTGCAATAGATGTCACAGAGTACAGAGCACAACAATATGACATCATTACAGTCTATTGATATGAAAACATGAGAGCTGAGTCCAGAAGCATGTTATTAAAGAGCAGAGTCCAGGAACCAGACGGTGATCCAGCTCAGGATTCCAGGCCGCTCTGGCTTTTGCTGTGTAGGCTAGTTGGAGTTGATGATGATCCCACACACAACATCACATCTCCATCGGACAGCGGGTCGCTACTTAAGTCAAGTACATAAAGACATGTTGATCGCAGAACATCCGACTTGTTCGTCTCATGTCTGACTGTAAATTTGCAACAGGGACTCTTTTTGGACCATTTCAGATGGATTTGTGTGATCAGGAAGCACTGTGGGCATTCTGGCATCAATGCAGATCTGCTGTTATTCATCATTCAGTGCTGTGTGCTTGGACATTTGATTAGCTATTGTACAGTTGTAATGAGATATTGGAATCCACACACACACGCACATAATACCAGAACTACAGAAAGTCAATTTTACTGTAACAGACTTTAATAGTAATGTTTTTTCGGCCCTTCTCTCCGATCGCCCCTACACCGAACGGCCGCCTGCTGATGGCTGCAGCCTGCGTGACAAATTGAAATATTGAAATTCATTTCGCCAGATTAAAAGACATGCAGCACACATGCCCAGCAGTATTGTGTCAGATTGGTTTGTGTGTCTCTGCTGTCAGGTGGGGTGTGATACGGGGAAGCCGTCCTCTGCCTCCGTGAGAAGCCTCTGAAATGCAACGTGGCGCAGGAGGAATCACCCATGATGCAACAGTGACACCCAGTGAAGCTAAAACGCAGGGCCACCGATATCACTGTGCATTTATTCTCTCATGAACACCTTGGTGAGAGTTTTAGATGGTATATAAATATAATCCATCATTAGTATCGATATATGAACTCTGAGAGTGTGACACAGCAAGACTTTTTATCACCTCCATCTCTTCATGATTAAAAGTTTTAGCCAAAAAGCCTCTTAACATCTGTTTACAGCAACTCAATCCTGCTTCAGATGTTGGTTGGAAGTTGGAAATACTTTTCTCTCGGTTCCTTTCTCTTTGAGCTGCTTAGAACGCATGGGAGCTGCAGAATACCACCCATTCTTGTTTCTACCTACAGTCCATTAGACCAAAGCGAGAGCCGAGCAAAAGGTCTGAGGATTTAATCTAACACTCTGTTGGACCTGTGATCGATCCTTAACCCCCATCTAATAGAATTAACATTTCTATCCAACCAATTTGCAACAGCAAATATGTTCCAGATTAAATTATGGGTTATGCATTGATGAAACATTTATGTGGCACATCGGATTCCCAAGGACGTTTGTGTCAGACAGCCCAACACAGACTCTGGTCTGCTCTTAGAGCAGCATATCTACTCATTCTCAAAGCCACCATACAAAACTCCACAAAAAAAATAGGTGACAGTATTCACCTTAACGGGGGAAAAAAGCTGATTGTACCAGCTCCTCTGGTACAATCACTGTGAGGATGCCCCGAAAGGGGTGGCCCAGCGTGTGAATGGCTAGAAGGTGTTAACTAACAACACAAATGCCTCAGAATTCAACAATAGAGATCTTACGAGTTTGTGGTACACGGAGGCTGTAGGAGAAGCACGTGGTCAAGCTGCACAGCTGCCTCATCTGTGAAGCCAGCGAGCTCTTGAAGGATTGGTCCCAGAACAGGATTGGACAGCCACATACGCTGTCACTCCAGTCAGGCTCAGACAAAGATGGCTGGCAGGGAGGAGGTGGCAGGTGGGCAGCTCAGGAGCCAATGCCAAAGCCGAGATGACAGACCTGGATTACAACACTCAGCGGTTCAATTCAATTTTTGTCTCAATTTAAAATCTTTTAACTTTCATTGCTTTAAAAAGGGATGTAATTCCACACCTTAGTCTCATCTCGTTTGTGGGATCTATGAATGCGCTGCTTTAGGCCCCGCCCTGTCTCCACTAGCTGATCCGCCACTCGGGTGCAGCCGGAGCGAACAGGAGCTTACCTGCTCTCTCTGACTTTTAAACTAGTCTGCTTTATTCTACACAGGAGCAACTTCTAACATTGGGCTAATTCAGCCATCCATGTTTGAACCAGACATGGATTCCCAGGAAGAAGAGGAGGAGCTACTTGTACAAGGTCGCCTATGAGCTGTTGCATCACAGTGGTAAGTTTCATTTCTTAAACATGAAGCCCCCCCCCCCAACAGGTAACCTTGGTTCCTGAGGTTTTCTACATAGAATAGCCGGGCCGTCAGTTTGTTTTTGGGGACATTGGTGGCAGAACGAAAATGTAAATCCCCATGATGCTGACTGATTAGTTTGGTTCATGATGTGTGTCGTAGTACATAAAAAACACACGTTGATAAGGTTAAAAACATGATTCTAATCAGATGAGGTCTTTAATGAAGTTCTGTAGAGTGTGATGTCCCATGACGTGTGTTTCAGATCGGACAGAACGTCTGTGGAGATGCTTCTTATGTGTGAGAATCGTGAGATGCCTGTAATATTCCTGATGGAGCAGCAGCTGAAATTAATGGGGATGGTGCCCATGACGCTGGACTTGTTCTTGAGCTCACCAAAAGTTGAAAAATAAGCATCGGTTTTGAGTTTCTGGGAACTTTCTGGACGTCCATGAGAAAATCACATGAGAATGCTTGAAAGAATGCTGAACTGATCCAGTATCAGTATCTGTATTTGACACTAGTATCCAACCCTTTTTCCTGTAAATATTTTGGGAAACAATTTAAAGATGATTCCAGTAGAGACTGGTGAGCCTACAGGGCTAATGCACCATGGAGTCCCAGCCGGGATCCAAATGCTTTGCACGACAACGTTGCAGAGTTCAGGGTAATGAGCTGCACCTGTGCCCACCGTGATGTTCCCGTCTCTGTGTGAGTCCACCTCCAGCTCAGACGGCGGGAGGACGAGGCAGCATGCCGAAAATGACACCAAAACATGTTAGAGACAAACGCTGGTCTGTCTGCAGAGTCATGTAGTCACGTAATGAAAAATCTATCTGTATTTGGTGACGTCGTCTTTTTTTCTCTATATTCTCAGTTTGCTCTCAGGTGAGCTCTCGGGCACTAAAACCTGACACAGGCGTTAAACTATCCTTAGAGGGGAACGTGGGCGCCTCATGCCCTGACACGTGCCAGCCGCGTGACTGAACTTCATTGTTATTAGCAGCTTTAATTGTTATTGGAATTGCGCAAAATTATTGTTGAATTGCAAATTCATTTTCATTATTCACATTATTGGGCCTTTAGTTTCAAAAGGATATGAACTTTGAGGATGTGACCAAGGAAGGCGCCTTGTAAAAGTTTTACTTGGCAGAACATGATGGCTCAGAGGGCCGGTGTGAGACACTTTTTGTCACTTGTACTTCTTGTTACTGACAATCTGAAATGCAGCAGTTGGCCTGGTGAAAAAAGAGGGAAAACTTTGAAAGTCCTCCTCTAGGTGTCTTTTTTTCCGTAAGTTATCAAAATGTGGACATCCTATTGAGATAGCACATACATACAAGCACTTGCAACATCACTGTGACTGTACTGAATTTGTTATCTGGAGTCATTTTGTTCAGACAGGCCCTCTCACATGCACATTGTCAGTTAATCAAACTGAATGGTCACATTGATAGATGTCATGCAGGGTTTCCCCCTATTGAGTTTTTTGGGGCCAGCGGAAAGAACTGAAAAAAATGTGTGCACACCGAATGAGTAGAGCTGGGCGATATGGACAAAATCTTATACCACGATACGGCTCATTTCATATCACAATATAGGATATTATTTGTAAATTTCATTAAATAATGTCTATATAAAATCACCACATGCCTCATTAAACTTATTATTTTGTTAGTCCTGTGGATTAAAGATTAGCTATACCCCAAAAATGCAGTTTTCAGATGAAAAAAAAAATATATATTTGCAAAGAATTTGAATTCTACATATAGTGTTATAAATGTGCAGAGTTATTGCTCTTTATAGGATGAAATCTTTGAAGGAAGTGACTTTATCCTGAAGCACATCCCTGCATGCCAACTCATCGCTGACAGAGTAAATGGAGAGAATATCATCATTCTGAATGTCCGTTAGTCCAGCACTAACATTTTAGTCTCGTCTTGTTAACGTAAAATTAACACGTATTCCATCATAGTTTTCGTCATCAATGATCTATTTTCAGTTTGTCAACGTCTCGTCTTCATCATGTAAAAAAGGTCATTGGGGAACATTTTTCGTCACATATATCAGATTTTTTTGGCCTTTTTTTGGCCTGGTGTTGTCCTGGTGACCCGATAGGCCTGTAAACGGTAAGGGGAACCCTGTCATTTCATGTCCATGCTTGATCTTGTGCCAGGCCCCAGGAAGCGTCCCGTGCTCGGCACAGTACGGAGCGCTCGCTCTAGTTCAACTGACTAGACCTTTGTGCGTCAAATGTGCTCGGGCAGGGTGTCAAAATCAATACATACTGAAAATATTTGCAATTAATGAACAACCTACAAAACAGCCGAAAGGCCTGTCTTATGAGAATTAACAATACTTTTAACATGTCCCAGTTTCTCCATTCAGACAGTGGATCTTCAGAGGTACAAAAAGACTACAAGAGGAAACGCTGCCATTCAGATATTAAAAGCCTTACAGGACAGCGACCCCAGTTGATTGACGGGAGAAGTGCAAATATTTGGTGAAATGGGATGTTTTTTCAATATCGCACTTTTCAGAATCATATAAAGGGCCAAACTGTGATCCCCCGGTGGGCTGCTTCGGACCCACAGGCCGTATGTTTGAAAGCCCTGAGAGTGAGTGACTGATGCAGCCTCTCACTTTTGAATAAGCAAAAACAAACTGTGAAAGAGTTTTATTCCAAAACCACATCAGCTAGAATATTGAACTCCAACACGAAGAGACATTTTCTTTTTTTCCTTAAAAACAGGAATCATAGAGACGAGAACTGAGGTGTGATAAAGGCTTTATTGCTGGCTGTCCAGGGAGCTAACGAAGTGTTTTGTGTGTGGATTTGTTTCTCAAGGGCAAAGCATCCCGCTCGGCGGTGTTTGTGCCGAAGATTTCATTTGGGAGCTAACACCATTCTGCGGCTGTCGCTCTCTGAGAGAAGAGAGAGGAATGGAAAAGTTAAAAGGAAATGAATAAGACCCGGAGGCCATCCCCACACAACCGCCCACTGATTTCTATTTGTTTCTCGGTCCCAGGTTCTGCTCACCCGTCGGGCACGCTGACCCAAAACCAATTTTAAATACAAACAAAGCATCATCGCATCACATTCTTTTCTCTGTTTGTGCAGAATATTTTCAACACACACTTTCTCATGAAAAATAAAGCCAGACTATGTTGATCTCTGCTGCGGTTGACCCCCAGCGCCGATAACTGGTTTTGTCTCGTCTTTCTGCCTGATGAGCTCATGCTCGGACCGAGACGATGCATAATTCCCTTCACGTGAGCTCCATGGTGTCCCTGCAGAGTGAGGACAGGTGGGGGCAACAGTTGGTTTACATCTTCGCCTCTTTTTTGATCATTTATTCACGTGACCTCTCATGAAAACCGCAGACCATGAACGTTTCACACAACAGTGGCTGGAACAGGACATCTCGACTTTGGCTCATGGTGATTTTCATATGTTGACCATGTTTGGTGCTCGCCTGGGATGTAGCAATTGGTAAATTACACGGCTGAGTGGCAAAACGGGCAAAAAAAGGTGCCGTCAAATCAAAGAAACTAAACATGACAAAACCCACCGAAAAGAATCACAAGCTGAGTAACTAAACAAGCAGAAACAAAACCTAACTAACTACTGACTACACTAGTCGACATAGAAAACAGATAAACAAGCAAACAGCACCCACCAAACGTAATGTGTCCAAACATGAAATAACCTCGGTGAAGTGCGGAACAGAGTCAATGTCTTCAAACTTGCTTGCCTTGACACAAACACCACAACAAGAAAACATAGATACATAAATAAATGAATATCAGTAGTTAACATGAGTCATTTGGCAAACTGGGTGAATCAGCTGCAGGCAGGGTTGTAAATGTTCCCATGTTTTATCGTTGTTTGGTGTGGCGCCGAACCGATCCGACACAAGGAAGTGGCCAACACGCAGGAAGCGGGGCCAGGAAGAGCAACCACGAGCTGGAGATCACACAGCCAAAGAAATATACTTGACAAGGTTAATGACCCAGATCTTGGGGTCGAGGTGGGTGGCAAGGACCTGAGAAAAACTGCAAATACTGTGACGCTTTCTCTTCTTCTTTATTTATTCCTCTCGTTTTCAAGGCAAGATGGTTAACACCTCCTCCTCTTGATTTTCCTTCATTGATTTCCCAAAAGGTCACGTTCTGACAGCTACGGTACGGGATTTGCATTCACACATTCAGTGTTGTTAAAATAATGCACGTGCAAACGGATCTGCAAGAAGAACAGGAGACGAGACTGATGCTGGATGTTTGGCGATAAGAGGGACAGAATTACTTATTCTATTGCCGTGTGGTGTTTTCTGCTCTCTACTGGTGCACACACATGTCCAAATGGTGCAGTGGCACCACAGGATACTCTATTGTCAGTTTACAAAGTGACATTAGGGGTTGCCTTTCAAAAGGTTTCCCTCTGCAACTTGGCTTCAAAGATTTGTGTTTTCAGGCCCCCAAAAAATGCCATCGTCATATTTCGGTTGAATTTGTGTCATTGGTAAAAGTGCCCGAGGTTCTGTCAGGAATCATGAGTGCACAAGGAGCACGGTAAGCGGTGTCAGACGGGGGCCCCCGCAGGGAGGACTCCTGCTGTCGTTGCAAAGTTTGGCCCTTTTGAGCCACTGCTGTGGTTTAAAGTTGTGTCGGCTCTCTGCTGGTTCGGGGCCCCGAGCGGCTGCCCGGCCCTGCCTGTGGACAAGCATCACCTCTGCTCACATGCTGGCCACCTTCGTACACAACGTGTGTCTAAAACAGTTAGACTTCTGAAACACTACACAGGCATAAATGTCCCACAGTGCAGTTCAGGCGTGGCGATAACGACAATAACTGAACAGACAATGGCGGACGGTCACCACTGCAGCTCGGGCAGAACATCAATAGTTTGTCGGGGGTCATTTCTTTTTTTAAACGTGATTCAAAAATGGCACAGGTTGCCACGGTGACAAGTCTCGCGCACACAGACTTGTTATTCGCTCATCAGTTAATCAGCCGCATTGCCACTTGTAGAACAGGAAGCATTCCACTTGAATTGTTATCTCAATGAGCTGTTTCCTAGTGAGTTTTGGGACACTATAAACTGTTTCACGCAGGTTTTTCAACATGGCGGATGGCAGTGCTGCAATCACGGGTTCCTCTTGTGTTGGGAAGCTACAGTTCCTATGGCACTCTGACATAGGAGCTAATAAACTTCTGCCAGTGGCATTCTATGAAAAGAAAGAGAAAATTGTTCCGTTTCTGCAGCTTTAAGGGTTCTTATATTTATGTTAATAGAACTGTGAAAAGGTTCCTCTGGTTCAGAAATCCCTTATCAGACCAAAACATTCAGCATCAGTCAGACTGAAGACAGAGTTCTCTGTCTGTTTTAATACGACTCTAAATAATGAACGTTCAGGGAGAGGTTTCTGCATGTCTGTGCTCATATAGACGGAGGTAGATATAAAAAGAGGCAGGTAGTTTATGAACAAAAAGAGAAGATGAAGCCTTTTGGCTCCATTCAGAGGTCTGTGCCGGGCTTCGTGCCGAGGGACCGGGCGGACCCTCCGACCTGAGATTGAGGGCACCTGTCTGCTGAAATTGGGGCCAACAGAAAGCATTTTTGTTTGAAGGGAAGGGACGGAGAGCTAAATCGCTCACATCAACGCGGGAAATTAACAGAGAATTAGGAACAGAAGAGACCAATGCCGTGGGCCAGAACAACACTGAGACACTGCGACCTTTCAGAACACAAATTCCCTAAGAGGGCGATGGGTTTTCACGTCTCCTCAGGTTGTTCCTCGGCACATCTTTTATTTCCGTCTGAATTCAGACTGTCGGCAGAACAGTAATGATGACTGGGAGGCCGAGAGACACAACAGAGAAAGCAAATGCACAATACTCACATTAATGGAGAATTATGGCATTCTTCAATCTAAGCCCCGTTTACCAGATTGTTAGGCTGTAAGTGTTGACAAAATACTGTATATAATGTATTTTTGCAGAACACTCCAGTGTGGAGTTCAGTCATTAGGACAATTTAGCTCGACAAGGCTATTAAATGCAGTGGCAATATTTTTTAGTTTTCTTCCTGTTGCTGATGATGCGCCACAGACACGACCAGGCAGTTGGCAAACGTTTACTGTTTTCTGAAGTTTCCGACCAAATTTCAACTAGATTAATGTATATTCATACAAATATCCCCATACGGAAACATAATGCATGACATATATGTTACATAAGGGCCGACATATTAATGTCACATTTATCAGTTTCTCACGTATCATTAATACACGTTACGTACATGTTACGTAGTTTTTTTCTAAGCAGGCGTGTATATAGTGAACTACCTTTATAGATTATATATGTGGAAATATATGCACTAGACCTCTTTCTTATAAGGCAAAGACATATGTCAATATATCAAATTGTTCCAGTATCGTATTTTATACATGTAAATATACTTCATATTCACTTTTAGTTGGTACCACATTCAGTAAACTTTTCTCTTTCCTGATGCACATTCGGAGAGAACCCTGCTGTCGGTAAATGTCCAAGTGAGATTTGAGTCCAATAAATAATCAAGTTAAATAAGAAATAACAGACTCATTCTACACATTGCTGTCAAGATTGATAAACATAATGTTGCCTTTTATTCATTAGTTAGCCAGTGTTTTATTTTCCTTGAGGACGTCAGAGGCCAGATTTGAGATGGTTCTGTATCTTAACCTGATTGGACAATTTTGTATTAAATGTCTCTTTGGCCTTTATGTTTTGTCTTGTAACTGCGAACATTTTACCGCAGATTTTGTTGTTTTGTTTTTTTTTACAAGATATTTACATATCTGTCCTCTCATAAACATGTGCAGGCTTTACGATCCATCGCTTTATGGCAAAAACCAGACATGGTAATAGATTTATCACCACTTCCCTCGTTCCTTTATTTACAAAGTCAAATGATACATACATACATACATACATACATAGATAGATACGGTGTAAAAGCTACGTGTCACCCTCCCTGCACGTTTACAGGCCGTGGATGATGGTCCGGTTCTTGAGGCTCTGGACGTACTCTTTGGCCTGGTCAAAGCTGGTCTTCTGCTCCATTTGGGGCGGCGAGCCCTCCACCAGCTTGACAAAGTAATGAGAGTAAACTTTGTCCATAATGCCGAACATCCCGCGGCCGTGGTAACGGATCCTCTTCAGGTACTTCCCCTTGCCGGAGAAGGACTCGGCTGCCGGGGAGGGAGGGGTGTGATTAAAACAGGGTGAGATAAACAGAGAGAGGGAGAGATAAGGTACACAATAACTCATTTAATTTAACAAAGACGGTGCTGTGTTTAGGCTTATCGGTAATTACTCAAACTGCAGAGCCGCTGAACTTAAATGAAATCGACAGCTTTTTAATCATAGAATATGCTCATTACCTGCTCCCCCTCCTCAAGGTCGATTCAAAATTCACACAATTCCATACAGTGTGACCGACTAATACCAGGATTTATTTAGGTGAAAACTCTGCATCTTTAAATGAAAAATGTATGGCGACACACTCATTAAAGTGTCAAAGTTTGTACTTCCACCAGCAAGGTTAAATTTTCAGTCTTATCTCTTTGTTTGTGTCGGTAGCAGGATTTCACAATAAAAAACTTTTTATTCCAAGAACAAATGCTTTATGTTGAGATGCCTTTAGTTCTTAGTCCAAGTATCTTGTTGTGCTGTGCATTTATGAGATAATGCCAAACACAAATCACAATAACTGTCATGGTCATTTAAAAAGAAAAGGAGAGAGAGAGAGAGAGAGAGAGAGAGAGAGAGAGAATGAATAAGTGCTGGACACTTACCTACATACAGGTTGGATTTGTACTCCACGTTGTGATTTTTCACTGCCATCTCCTGAGCTTCTAGAAGAACCTACACAGGCAAACAAGCACAGCGGTGTGTCATCCAACCATCCATCCATACGTACGTACACTTGTGTGATGTAGGAATAATACATGAGTAAAACATGAGCAGTGAAAATGGGAAAATGTTGATCGCCCAGTTCAAATTTCAACCTGTGATAAACCCATCATGAATAAAAAGGAGAGTTGTTGTAAGTGGTTCACTGGCATCGTCACTGGAAAGCGTTCGGGGATACTGGGGAATGTGGTTTCTTACCTGGTATGGGGGTGTGAATGTTACCACGTGATCAAGAATGTGAATTTAAGGGGGAGTTAAAGCTAGTTTAAGTTTGAAAACAGTCCCCTGTGTGAAGCTTATTTCTAATTTCAGAGTATCTAATGACAGAATTTGTAAAACAATAGAAAAAAAAGCCTGGAATGGTGTTAAAGATGTTTACAGATTTATGTACCGACAGCTGCCTAGGGGATTTGAATGAGAATTACCAACAAAAGTATTTAGAAAATCAACTGTCTCTGCATTATCACCATATATTTTTATTATTACATTACATTATTACATACATATTGTGACAAAAAGAAATTTGGGTAAAATTAGTGTTCTTTTTTTTTTTTTCTTTCTCAGACAAAAAAAAACAAAATGCTGTAATTTTCCTCATCTTTTTCTTTATAAAATTAAAGAATCCCTTTTTAGTTGTGAGGAAGAGAGGCACAGAATTAAACGTTACAAACAGAATCAAGCATGAGACTCATATGGAAGCAACAGCCTCAGTTAACTGCCCGGAGCAGGCGTGAAAAGGACTTCCAAGTATACAGCGTCAGCGCCATCTTCTGTTTAAAACGTATATCGCAACTGATTTAACATCTCATTTGGCTTGAAGTTGTACATATTTTTATTGATTTTCAACCGGCTCACAGTGGATCGCTACATCCCTAAAAATCTAATTTATAGTTATTGTTCAATTTATAAGACGTGTTAAACATCGTTTTCCTGTGTTTTATCACAGTATTGTTTTGTTCTTATGTTAAAACTCCGTACCACAATGTTTGGGTCTAAGAAAAGAGTGCAGGTGCAGCTTCAAACCTCTTTCATGATCTTGGCCCCTTTCTTGTCATTGAACTCCAGTTGTGCGATAGCCTCATCGATGCTCATCCCTCGGATCTGTGTTGGGGGGACAAACACATGAAACAGTGAAAATGCCAGAGGAGGCAGATTCCTTTTAACTGTAGCCACAAGCGTAAGTCCTCCCTGATAACAGGACGACAGCAGTACTACACATCCCTCTGTAATATCATTAACAGAAAACACTGAACAAAATTCTGGACTTGTCAAACCCTAAAAGTCCAGGAAACAAAGACATTCATATGACACAAGTGGAGGCAGTGACAGAGAGCGATGCGATATCCCCCCTGAATATCTCACCATTTTGGCCAGGTACCACATCTTGTCTTTGCTGTACTTGATCTGCCTCCTGCTGTGGTGGATCTCCTGAAGGAGAGAAACACCAAAGTGAATTTCTGTAATGTTTAAAGAATATGGAAATGATGGCTCATCTCATTCAAGCCTATTCAACCCTCATGACCAAAAAATGTTCGGATATTATGTAAAAATAAAATAATTAAAACACAATGTGACGTTTTGCTAATCCATTTTTCACATAGACTCAAAAGATACAGTACAAAGACGATTCCTGTTTGACATTAACAAATGTATGTTTGCTTTTATTTTGATGGCAGCACAGGCCATAACCAGGTTTAACATGGGGAACAAACAATGGGAATGTTATAAAATGCTCCAAATGTTTCTAACATGCCACATGTAAACGGGGGAATTTATCACGTTTGGGTATGAAAAAAATTCCTCAAGAGTCCAAACATCTGGATTTTACAGGTTACTGTGTGCTGAGAGATGTCCAAACCACATCTCCCGTCTTCCACAAGAGCCTTAAGAGGACTTTACCTAGACCTTCAGAACGTCCCTTAGGGTGCAGACTTCACTAAAATTTACCCATAAATCCCTGCATCACAGACTGGCATTCTTTGTTTTCATGTCACACAGTATCCCAACTTTTTTGAAACTGGGGTTGTATCGTCCTCATTGTAGCACAACTGTAAGTCCCCTCCTGTCAAATATGTGTATTTATTGTTTTTCCTTTATTTCAATGCTTGTATGTGCAGACACTGACACTTCACTTTACACTAGTGTGACGTGGAAACTAAAATTCTTTATTGTGTGACCACTGGAGTAGAAGACGTTTTGTACCCAGCAGGAAAAATATTTTCACAATAAATACGATGCACAAAATGCACAATATGGCTCGATAAAAACTTATATCAGCTGATACCATATGAGACACACATTAGTATAACTTCAGTCTTCCTTAATGTATTGAGGGGATGTTGTGATGAGACGATGCCCGGCCACGATATCCTGATAACAACATGCAGAAAGACTCACTGCTGCTCTGCGCTGTTCATTTGGTAGCTGAGGTGGATACACCTTCAGATTCCTTCTCTCCCAGTTCTTTGATTCCAGTGAGGCGCTGGTGTGGAGACACGAGAGCTGCTGAGCACCACCACCCAGCACCTGTAACCTAGAAAGACATTAGAGAAAGAGGGAAACATTATGTTTGCGTGTGCATCATACCAGCAGGTAAAGTGGATCCTCTGCCCTCTGGAAGGTGCTACAGGTATCCGTAGTGCACGTGTTTATACTCTGAGGTTACAATCCGACGGCCAAAATCAAGGAGTTGTAAAAAATGGGTGAGAGATGCCCACAGAATTTCTATTATTAATATCGAGTCCTCTGGAATTCTGTGAACACACCTGATGAGGTTGGAGGGAGTGAGTGCACGGTCCTCCAAGTGGACAAGGTTAGGACCCCCAGCCCCAAGTCCACCACATTTCAAAAAATTGGACCACTTGGCCTTAATACTTAACGGGGATTAATAAAGTCATCTCTTATCTATCTATACACATAGGGTTGTAACACGACACCATATTCACGATTCAACAACAAATCCGTACAACACGATTTGTATGATTACATTAATATCACAAACTTATTACCAACTAGTTATTTAAACAGTGGTGTATTTAATGTTATTGATGTTTTACCACTACAGAAAGACATAACCGTGTGAATAATTTCACTTCTGAGAGGTTTCCTGCATATGTTTCAAATCATTTGTACAACTCTTGTGAAATAAATAGTCGTGACTATACTGAACTAGATGTTATTCAAGGGTATCAGAGTATCACAATACTAAACATACTGACGATTCATGATACGTTTTTGTCATTTTCACTCAAGTTACCGCAGGTAAACAATCACATTTACATACAATGCTACATAGAAATATTTACAGCGAAGTAAATATGCAGAATGTTTAAACATTAACGGTCCTTTTCAAAAGTATTGGCTGACAACTTCTTTAGCGTAGCAAGGAGATCGATGAGCTAATTTCACAGCCGTCCACAGATATATGTCCTTCCGCAGAGACAGTGACGGCGGTAGCTATGATAACTGGTGTACTTACCGTGAGTGCAACGCACCGGAAATATTCCTAATAAAAGCGGTACCTGTGAAAACATCATTCTGTTAAAACATTGTTGTAAAACAAGAAACATCAAATTGCAAATTTGTGAATTTAGTCGGCTGAGTTTTTCATACCACGTCCTGTCATTGCCGTCGCCATGTTGCATTTTTACCACAGTACTCTGGTCGTTTTACGGTAGTCATGTTCACAGCGTTAAAAGGAAATTTGAGCCGTTATTTTTGCCTTTAAGCCTTACCCAACCATAAAACCCCGGATTATCTTTTGTAATATTACTTTAGATACACAGTAAGAAAAATAATTATAGCTGTAAAAAGCCGCAATGTATGTTTAAGACGGCAAACCCGATGGTTTTTGTCCCAACTATGTTTCCGTAGTCGGCACCGGCAGGATTTACGACACCACGCTGGCCGTACGGCTGTGGCTGTTGTCGCTACGACAGCGCAGGTGACATGTGAGTTCAGCTTCGCTTAAACAGACTTTATTGATTACATTATTATAGATTCAGTGAGCTTTAAAACCGCGCCATGCACGAAAGGTCGCTTCCCGCCTCCCCTAACTGGTACTGCTCCCGCTGCAGTGACGTTAACAGCAGCGGGATACTCGGCGTCGGGGCCAAAAACATCATCTATTTGATTGACGTGTCCGCACCCTCCTGCAGGGTTGTAGGTGAGACCACCAGCACGCAGCATCTCTAAGACTAAAATTTCTGTTACACCCTGTTACACCCTTCTGTTACATAAGTATGCAAGTTTATTATTATTATTATTATTGTTTTAACCAAACACGGGTGATCAGAGGATCTCTGGTGTGGTGATTACAGCTCTGGGGGTCGCGCACAATAAAATCAGATACCTAATCACCCGGAATGTTTTAGTGGTGAAGTGGTTAGTTGATTGATCAGCCAAATACTATTGCATCTAAAAAAAAAAAAAAAAGAAGTAAATTATCATCAAAAACTGAAAGTATCCGAGAAGTTAACGTGTCCTGTACTCGATGGTCATTAGGGCTGGAACGATGTTTTTGTCTTGATTTGGTTGCATCAGGTTATTTGAGTCCTGATTCCTTTTGTTTTGCGATCCTGATGTAACGTGATTCTACAATTACTGAGATTTTTTTGTTTTGTAGATTTTCATACTGTGCTAGAGACAATATATTATGAGTCATGTTTCCCAAACCAATGCACAGCACACGTCAGTCAGTCTTTGACTGTGTTACATTACAACTTAAACAACACGTTTTTTTTTTTCGATTTAAGATAATAAGAAGAGTAAATAAATCCATTGATAAGAGGCACGTTCAGTTCTGCCCAGCTTTTCTCTGACTTCTGACATCACGCCGCGTTGACCTTTTGAGGAACGGCGGTTTCTGAGAAAATCTTCCTTGTGATCATCTGAATTGTAAACCATGTGACATCAGATGTGTTGGTTTTTTTTTTTTTTTTACCACCACCACAAATATTCATTGCACATCCATTGAAATATTAAGAGTTGTTTTTTTTTTTGTTTTAAATTAGGTGATTATGGCTTATACAGTCACAGTTATGCAGTCTGAGATGTGGGATTTATTTTCTGAGCTGTCAGTCAAAATCATCCAAATTCAAAGAGTAAAATGCTCGAAACATTTAAGTTCAATTGTCACGTTCACAAAATTTTTTCAAACTTTCATGAGATTCACTTTGAGCCAAGTGTTTGGCTCAAAACTGTAAGTAAGATTTCCAACAGCTCAACTGGAACCACTAGCTGTTCAACTGTAAGGACTCACTGCTCTTCTGTTTGGTATTAAGTAAATGATAGACTGAGTCTTGAGGCTTTAGACCTGAGTCTTATAAACATTTTCTCACTAAAGACCCCAAATGACATAAATTAGACCATTTCATCCCACATGGGATAAGAAATGTCACATCTTTCAGATGTCTTGTTACAGGAATTTCATGAATCCTTCTGACCCACTTTGAGAACCTCTGACTAACAACAATCCACTGTTTTGAGACAGTGATACATCCATTAAAGGGGTGTTCCAGCAAGTGTTTATTGCTCTTTCTTCCAACTTAGTAAAGGTTTTTCAAAAAAAAACTGTAAGTGTCAGACGATGGTAAACTCCTAGTTATGTATCTCACAGCCCCAGTTCTTGTTTTCAGATGGCTTATTTCATATTTATTCGACTAACAATCCAAACCTTAAAAAGAAAACAGTCGATTTAAGCCTCAAATTCTCACATTAAAGACGCTGCAGCTGAGAATGTTTGACACTTTTGCTTGGAAACTGGCTCAACTAATTGAATGGTAGCAGGTAGATGCCACAGAACACAGCACAGGTTTTTCTACCTCTGCTGACATCCATCGCTCTCTGTGAGTGTTTCAGGTGAGCTCGTGGGCCACAGAGACTTGGTGTCAGGCTTTTCCTTCTGCCAGCATCCAGGCCAGAGTCACCTCTGCGTCAGCTCCTCCAGTGACGGGAGCGTGCGCTTCTGGGACTCGGACAGGAAGGTTCTTCTGCGGGAACATGCCGCCCATCAGGTCAGCGGCTCGTAAGAAGTCTTTCTCCTCATGTCATTGTCTCGTTTTTGGTCTTTCTGTGCTGTCACGACTCCGGAGAAAAGGCTGACTGAGGGACAGGTTTCGCTCTCCTCTGCTACACTATGATGCCTCCCTCGAGGGCATTTTGAAAGCAGTTATCGAGGTTAGGGAGGAGGGCACTGCTTATTATTAGCTTCAAATTATGCCCTCAAGGTGTAATTTCACTGTGGTTCGGTAGGAAAAATGAAAAGCCACAAACTGACAGGGTGGCTGAAGGCTTTCAGAACTTCTTGTCCCAAAAACCCTGACGGTGGATGGACTGTGTTACCTCCAGTTTGTTTTTCTCTTTCTAATTTTTTAAGTCTTCTTTCAGTTGATGTTCACCATGTGCTGCTGATGACACACTGATAAGTGTGAAGCTCAATGGGGTTTCTGCCCGACGAGTAAAGGAGGCTACAGTAGCCACGAAGGATGCTGCTGATTGTTTGTTCCTCCCCACGTGCAGACGCCCGTCACAGCGGTGCACTGGTCTCCGGTGGATAACAACCTGGTGGTGTCAGGCGATGAGAAGGGCATCGTGGCTTGTCACTGGCACAACACAGGAGACGCGGCCAGCTTCTTTCCTGAGCCCCGGACTATCTTCTGCCTGTCCTGCTCCCCTCACGCCTGGAGCACCGTGGCTGTGGGGTAAGAGACCACACGAGAGTTCGCTGTGATGGATCGCGACGCCGAAGGCGATTATTTGCATCTTTAAATGCGCCCGAAAACGTTTGGAGGACGGATGGTGAGCTGATCTGCACCGTGACCACATTCAACACAAGCGTAGATGCATGAGACACATGTTAATATCATGCGTAATAAATAAAACACCATCCGATTGCAGTCCGATCATAAAAAATGCATTTTAGTGTGTTTAGGTGTAAAGTGGGTCAAAGATTTATGACCACAGAACACAAACCGCCGTCTCAAACACGAAGGTCCCGTGTAAAGTCCCTTCCGTTCCGTTCAGTGCTCTTTGCTCTCATAGGTTTACACCATGTTGGTGGAAAAGTCCTCATGTAACTACTAAACCAGACTATGATTTTCCATTTACATACATGTGAGTCCAAAAATACAACTTAAGATTGTGCACTTGCTCACTGACGTGTGCGCTGCGACTTCCTGCAAAACCCTTTTTCCTTACAGAGAAGAACCTGTGTTCAGTTCATTAATGCGAGACTGTTAACCAATCTTTTGTCATATTTCTCCTGTTTGAATGTCTTAGACCTTGTCCACAGGTATTTGGGTATTTGTTTTAGAATGGAAGTTTTCTAACTTCTTGTTTAAGGAACAATCCCATCCACACCTGTTACGATCGCCAAAACATTTTATTCTACATGAAAAGCGCAACAACGCTCTGTTGAGTGCTGTCAAATACACGTCCAGTTAACAGGTGGCGATATAACTGGAACTGGAAGGTCACGTTGGCCAATCGGTAGCATGGACAAAACGTCATGACCGGTTCTGGTACGCTAAAAACAAACGTGTGCGCGTACGTAGAGGCATGTCAAAAGTACAGTTAGCAACGTAAATACCAACGTAAAGTTTGGCTACATCCACCATCGCACAGATCGCCTCATGTGGACAACAATGACATCAGAGGAGAAACATTATGAATCCTGGATGGAGTTTTTCAAAATGTACGAAAGGCTAAAACGCAGAGAATAACCTCACTTTTTGAAAATGCCCAAGTGTGAACACTTTGTGCACGACCTTAATGTGTGAATTAGTTTGTGAGGCTTCTTTTACACTTTAACTGGCAGCGATATCTCCAAATCAGAGGCCGTCCGTCCTTCAACATGGGCCGAATTGGATATTAATCCGTTTGACTCACAGAGCTCCTGTATAATATTCACATCACAATAAACGTTGTGTTCAGTGTCTTTGGGTGAGATCTGCAAGATTTATGAAGGTATTTCAGATCTGACGTCCGACTGGTCCCAGTTAGCGACAGATGAAGATATTTAGAAAGCTGAACCTGTCTGTCCAAGGTACAAAGATGGGATGATCGTCCTGATTGACGTGAGTAAGAAAGGCGAGGTGATGCACCGTCTCCGTGGACACGACGATGAGATCCACTCTCTGGCGTGGTCGCCGCTGGCCAGCGAAGACGCTCTCTGCAGCAGACCCGAGGACGGCGAAGGTAGCAGGCACACAGCAGACGCACAGCAGTCCCACATCTGGTACAGAGCTTCATTTTAAGGACAGAATTAGGAAATAACTTCGGGTTTATTCATCCCGAAGTGTCTGCAGGAGAGGAGAAGGGCTGCTATCTGGCGTCCGGGAGCAGAGACCAGATGGTGAGGATCTGGAGCTCAGCCAGGGGAAAAAGTAAGAGATCCAGACGAGTTTGGGCTCGATGTAACATTGTCTATTCGGGTATTTCTTTCTTTGTGTAAAAGATGTTAATGGCAGGTGGGAGTAGGCTGAGTAGACTACTATTTGAGTAGAGGTTGTTCATTTTCCAGTAAAAACGTGTGTTTAAAATTGGAGAAATGGGGCTTGAAAGTCATAAAATGACTGAATGATATGTAGAAGGAAGTTCAGACCTGGGTGCCCTGCAGGTGTGATGACCCTGAAGCTGCCGTACCTGAAGAAACGGGGCTCGGGGGTCGACCCCGGGGTCAAAGAGAGACTGTGGCTGCACGTCCACTGGCTGAAGGGACGGCCGACCCAGCTGGTGTCCAGCTGCTTCAGGTACACACTCGTCTAACCGTAACCCGTGGAGACGGCGCGGCTCCCGTCAGTCCGCAGAGTTTGACAAAATTAATGATCCTGCTCCTTCGCAGGGGGCCTTTTTTCTTTATTTCAATATGACCACCTCTCCTCTTTTACCTCCTTTGTGCTCCTGCCTCTGCCTTCTTTCACCCCTCTCCTTTTTTCTCTTTCCTCCTTCCCCTTTTTCCCCTGTCGTCTCTCCCCCGTCTGCTCCTTTTCATTTTCATATCTCTTCTTCTCACATCCTCCTGTCTTTCTTTTTCATTCTCTCTCCTTTCTCCTCCTTCTCTCCTCATCCTCACTTGTCTTTCCTTTTCTTGTTCTTCCACCTGTCCTCCTCTTCCTTATTTAACTCTCCCCCTCTTCTCACTCCTTCCTTCTCCTCCTGTCTCCTTTCCCTCTTGCTTGAACATGCTAGGTTTTTATGTGAGTATATGTCAGTCTCTCTTAATGAATTAATAATTCCGTTAATTAAAGACGGATATTAAAGTTTGGTGTGGACCTGTTCCACCTGGTCACTGTCATGACTCTTGTTGTGAGTCTGTCGGTGCTGCTTGAGCGAATGAAATTGTCGTGACTCGTGTTTCTGTCCCTCGGCAGTGGTGAGTTGGTGCTGTGGGACCTGACCAGGGCAGGAAAGCAGCGTTGGACTCTGTTGGGGTCGTCGTCAGAGGGTCAGAACCACAGCCGGATCGTCTTCAACATGAGTTCAGTCCAGCTGCAGGACGGCAGAGAGCTGCTCATCAGCACCTCCATGGACAGAGAGGTGAGTCTCCGGCCGACGCGGTTTATCGGACCCACGTCCGATCGCGTCTCACGGTGACGCTTGAATCGGGCCTCAGCTCCCGACCTGCTGGTTCTGCTGTCGCTCTGCTCAAATCCGTCTTTGACGGTCTCTGTTTTTCTAAAACAAGACGCCCAAATCAGCTGAATTGTTTATTTATATATACGTATTTATATATATATATAT
>KV751385.1:47586-70446 GCA_001698575.1 Mola mola | reverse complement strand
GAATTTAGACAAATATATCGATTTGTGTCACATTTTGAATATCTTTTACTATATTTATGAAATCATAATTCTTTACTCTTCATTTTGACGATGTCGGCCCGCCATAGTGGCACATGAAAAGTGTAAAATATCACGTAGCGAATGCTTTCAGTCAGATGCTTTTCGGACAACTTGGACCGGACTTTTCCCCACCAGATTAAATGCTGGGACCTGAGCTCTCTGGACTGCTGCTGGACCCTGCCCACCCTGGGCGGTTTCGTCTACACCCTGACTTTCTCCCCCGTCGGGACGGGATGCCTGGCGCTGGGCGTCGGTGACAACACGATCCGAGCGTGGAACACGCTGACCACGCAGAACCAGTACGACACGCGGTCCTTCTGGCAGGGGATCAAGTCCAAGGTCACAGCGGTAAGACGTTTTAGACACGTTTCTCTCCGTTCTCATAGAACGTGTGAGTGAGGTCTCGGAGCAGGGACATGAAGAAACAGTGATATTTTTTTTTAAGTGTCCATATGCCTCTCACAGCTGTTTAATACAAGAGTGTCATTTGTAAACTCTGTCTCATTGTTCACTGGAATCTTCACCTGGCTGAGTGATCTAATGTGTCTAATGAGGAGCCTCCAGCCTGTGGAGAGGACAATTGTCCTTATTAACAGCCTTTACTCAGTATCTCTGATGTCACTGAAGCAGCACTCGCAGGCAGAAACTGTTTCTTTCACTGCAGCTCGCGTGGCACCCGGAGAGAGAAGGATCCTTATCTTTTGGGACAGACGATGGGAAAGTTGGCATCTACGACGTCTTCTCAAACAAGTACGTTTTTACAATTTTAACCTCGCTCAGTTATGTGATCTGGCCGTTTCCAGGACTTCAAATCATCCTGTATCTGCAGACTGACAGTTCATTTTGCGTTCACACCTACAGTCTACAGATGTGATCTCTGTACTGAGTTTTGTAAAATGTTGTGTAAAATGTGACAAAAACATTTGCAAATCCTTTATAACCTCTAATCTATTGAATACAGAGCAAAGATACTCAATGATCAAACTGATCACCTGTATTGTTTTTTTGAAATTATTCACATTCTTCATTTAATGCCTGCGACATGTTGGAAATGGAGATAGAGATAGAGATGACTTTATTAATCAAGGGGATTAAATAATTAAATCCTATTTAATTTATGTTTCAATGATTCATTTATTAATAAAACCGCTGCAACAGTCCACAGGTCAGAAGGTGAATTGGTAACAGGCGATAGAACCATGACTGGGTAGAAAAGGAGGCTCCCGGAAGGCTCAGTCGGTCACATGCAGCGACGTTCTCCACTCTGTGAAAGTCCAACACCTGAGTGCCTGTGACCTTTGACCCCTCAGACAGCAGTGCATTAAAAACCAGCATCATTCTGGGATGGATATCACAACATGGACTCAGAACACCTCAGAAAACTGTTGTAAGTTGAGACAGGACGTTGCTGCAGCTACAAATGTAAATCAAGACTCTGCCATGCAAAGCCAAAGCCAAACAACATCCAGAAGCTCCACCCACATTGAAGTGGGCGGGGCTAACGTGGAAAAGTGGGCCGTGGTCTGACGAGTCCACTTTTCAGATTGTTTTTGGACATAATGGCCGTCGAGTCCTCCTGACTAAAGAGGAAAAAGACCATCCAGATTGGTTTCAATGTGAAGTTCAAAAACTGCATCTGTGATGGTTTGGTGGGTGTGTTAGTGCCCAAGGCATCATGGGTAACTGTCACATCTGTGTAGGCAGCATTAATGCTGAGAGGTACATACAGGTTTGGGAGCAACGCGTGCTTCCATCCAGACGACGTTCCCGCTTATTCCAGCAGGACGATGAAGCCACATTCTGCACAGTTACAACAGTGAGGCTTCACAGTAAAAGAGGACGGGGACTAAACTGGCCTGCGTGCAGTCCAGACCTGTCTCCTATTGAAAAGGTACAGAGCATTATGAAGCGCAAAATATGACGAGAGAATCTCCGAACTGCCGAGCAACTTAAGATGTACGTCAAGGAATAATGGGGAAGAATTCCACTTTAAATACTTCAGCAACGAGTGTGTTTAGTTCCCAGACGCTGACTGAGAGTTGTTACAGGAAAGGGTGATGTCATACAGCGGTAAACATGTTCCTGTCCCAACTCTTTTGGAACCTGTTGCAGGCATCAAATTCAGTGCACATATTTCCAAAAAACCTTTGATAAAAGAAAAGTTTTTCAGGTTATATTCAGTTGAGAAGGATTTGCAAATCTCTATTCAAAAAGGAGTGAGGAGTCTGTTCTTAAAGTCTGACCTGTTCTTTTTGATGGGGACCTTGTGGATTCTTAGAATCCGTCAAGGCCCCCAGAGTTTCATATTGCAGCTATCTATATCAGAAATTCCTGAATGAGCATATTTTGTGCTTCGTCTCCTCCTAGGCCTCCTCAGATATCGAGCTCCTATCACAGAAAAACCGTGTACACGTTGGCCTGGGGGCCCCCAGTCCCCCCAACGTCATTTGGTGAGTACCTAATGAACTTTAAGCAACTGCTGCTGTTTGCTGCGAACGCTCTGACCACGTTAAAACAAAAAACACTAGTGGTTGGCCGCCAAAAAACGGAGCGAGTCAGCAAAAATCCCGAACACGTCTGAGTTCCCTTTTGTATTCAAATCTGTAATTGAATGAGCTGAGAAAACGATGTTGAGCTCCCTCAAATATCAACCGCTGGTGGGAAAAATCAGGGCGCAGGAAGCTAATTCTACCAGCCGTCGACTGCTTTCAAAGCCGTAAAAATAATTGTAGCCACCAAATCTGCCGATGACTCCAAAACAAACAATTCATTTGTTTACCCGCCGCCTTGACGCCGGCCCGGCTCAGTTCGTATTCTGCGGTATCGTTGGTTTAAGTCGTCAGGAAGATTTGCAGGAGGTGTGCGGAGAGAATTAGAAGCAGTTAAAAACTCTGACTATTAAATGAGCTTAAACACGGTAACAAATGTGACCGTATATTAAGGACGTTTTAGGATTTAATGCAGTAAATGTCTCACAGATTGTTTCTTTAAATTAAATTATTGGGGAGTAATGGGTGACAAGGTGTAATATTTGCATCCTCATTAAATTTAAATGGTCAGAATTGGATTCGCTCACATTCCTGCACTAATTATTCAAAATTTTGACACCGACATTGTAATTTGTAATCGTAACATTGTAATTTCTGCTACAAATGTGTCGACGGTCCTCAGTCGTTATCTCTGTGGTGAAATGAAACATGACAGTATGCGTGTCTGTGATGATACATTGAGACATAATGTGTAATTAATTAAAATAAGAACAAAACATCAGAATACTGTGTGTGTTTGTGTTCAGGAGCCAGTGAAGGAAAGCCGTCCTACAGCCTGTACAGCTGCGCCGGAGAAGGTGTGATCCTGCAGCACGACCCGACCAGGCTGAGCGGAGAGGCGTCCGACATCGACAAGCTGATCAGAGACACCAACCACATCAAGGTGGGAGGGACGATGAGGGAGTCTCTCAAGGACTCTGCGGGTTTTTAGACGTTTGGCCAGTTGCTGAGTCGTTGACTCGCGCTGGTTCAAAATCCCAGTGCGGTTATGACGTTTTGAAAACTGGGTTCTGTGTTCACGCAAGGACCAGCTCCAGATCTCCCCAAAACTGTAATATCTATTTCATGGGCCAAGTCCCACTGACACAACACGTTTAATAGATCCTTGCATTAGGTTTTCTGTTACTTCCACGTTTGAAAATTACATTCAAGTCAGTTCACAACGTCTCAAGTTATGTCGGTCAGAGTTTGTTGGCAGAGGTAACGGTCGGTATACATACGGAGGAATGAACTCTCGGGGTCCATTTACACCCACACATAGACTGTTTTAGAACCCTGTCAGTCCACCGGCAGGAGATCCCGGTGGAGAAGAAGCCCAGAGGGTCACAGATTCAGTGTCAAGGCTGCGTCAGAGCAGATTTTACGACAGCCGCAGTTTGTCTCGTTTTTGCTGCAGAAGGGAAAGGGAGGAGATCTGAACAGGTTCTGAAGTTGAGCTCTGCTTCCCAACAGCACAAGTTGTCCCCCCACACGGACCTCAGCTGGAAGCCAGATGGAACGGTGCTCGCCATCGGCAACGAGGACGGGTGAGTGAAGGGTCGAGCCTGATGCTTCCTGCGAGGGGCCGACTGTCCAACGACGGTGTAAAAGCTTCAGACTTCAGGCTAATGGATCTGGTTCTGTCTGGAAACTGGGTCACATTGTACCTTTAGTTCGTTTTGAATTTGTTAAGTTCCATTGTACGATTTATAGTTATCCTCATCATACCAAGAAAGAAGCAAAGATTGAAGTTGTTGTAATCGGTATTTACATATTAACAATCAATCAGATTTAACATATGTGACGCAGTTTGACCGTCAGCTTGTTTTACGTCAGGCAGATTTCCTGTCTGGTTCTCTGTCGCAGCTCATTTCTGCTGCTGTGTAGGCAGAGACAGCTAGAGGGAGGCAGGACAGGCAGTAACGGGTCCTGACTCTTCAAATCCACCATTCTGCACCGAAAAGCAACGGAAATGTTCTGCTGTGTTCATTGGAGTCAGATAGAGGAGGGAAAAATGGGCCTGGACAGCTTCAAATGAACTCTTATGTCTTTCCGGATCCGCTGGATTGAGCTGGGCGCTGCATTCTGCTGCGGTGCGGCAGAATAATAACTTGCATTAAATTCTGATTAGGTATCGGTATCGACTGATTATCGGCCTCGTCGATATCTGCCCCCCCAGCTGCTGATTGGTCCATAAGTCTAAATAGATTTACATTTCAGAGTGAAACTGAGCAAAGTTATCAAATACATTTTGGGTATAAAGTGAAGTATTTCCCAAAAATTGTAGTCTAATGAAAGTATAAAGTCACAATACAAACTTTAATTAATAGTCGGTTTCGTTTTTATCGGGTCTTTCTCTCTGAATCTTCAATTATTAAAGATCAGGTTTGACACTGTATAAAAAACATTGGTTATTCCACTATAGACATAAAAGTAAATTTGTTATATGAATGAAAAATAACGAAATTTTGATTATGAATTTAGTTTACTCTTTGGTTTTTCCAAACTTTCTATTTTCTGTTCATTTTCTGGAGAGTTTTCTTTCAACAAAAAAAATATTATTTAAATTCTCTTTTTATTTATGAAAAAAAAATCATCTGTGCATTCAGTAATCTTCATAACTTCTACATTTTTGAACTTTTTGCTCACTTTAAGTTATTCCTACAAATTTTAACTACATCTACTTTAGAGAATAAGGCAGTTAAGAAAAAAAAACAAATGTTTAAGAAAATGAACAACACGTGTAAGATTATCAGCAGTTCTCTGTCCTGGTCTTGTCTATGACCCTGTAATTGTCCACCATCACATCCTGGAAGTACAAAACAAGTGCTTGAACATTTACAAAGAACCAAGACTTATTCTAATCTACAAACTATTTACCCTGATCTCATTAAAGCTCTTTAATTATTCCATTTTTCCACATTTTCTCCTCCATTTCAGTTCAGTTCTCCACCTCAGGAGTCTTCAACCATCTTCTCACATCTTCTCTTCCTGCTTTTTGTACATTTTGTGAATCTTGTGTCCTTATTCCCAAAGTCAAGCATCTTGATTGTTCTTATTGACAGTTTAAATTCTCATGTCAGTGGAATTGACCGATTCCCTGATGATGTGGTGTTGCAGGTGTATTGACGTGTATCAGGCTCCCAGCCTGAAGCTGCTGTGCAGCATCCAGCAGCACCACAAGATCATCAACACGCTGCGGTGGCATCACCACCACAACTCTCCGCCGGAGCTGCACTGCCTCCTGGCCTCGGGCTCCAACAACGCCATCGTCTACGTGCACGACCTGCGCTCCATCATAGGTGGGAGGAGACCCTTCGAGACGCAGTGTAGTCCCCGTCCCTACCAATCTACATCTTGCACTTTTGTCTGAACTGGAGATTTAGCACATTGGCACTCTGTTATTTACAACAAGACCTTCTGCTCCCTGAATTTGGTTTTTCATAACAACATACACCTCCTGAAGCTAACCCCCCTACAAGCTTCACCGATTCAAACTTCAGCCACCAAGTCCGGTCTGAACCGTCTTTATCTAAATACCTAAAACACCAAAAACAGTGTTTGTAGAGTTCGTTGGACCACCTCAAGCCCGAGAGTGAGCACTGCCCGACTCACCACAAAACATTCAGCCAAAAAAAAAAAGAAAACAGACCTTCAGTTTTTAGCTGCAGATGGGTCAGTTTTAGGTCACAAAGCAGCTTTGTTAGGTTCGGGAGAAGATCAGTTTGAGTTAAAAATGAAATGAACATTGACTTTTGGTTTCGGTTCGGTTTACTGACCGATGTGCAATTTCTGGGGCCGACACTGATATTAGGGAGTAAAAAAGAGTTAAGATATCAATAAATAGTCTGATAAACACCAACTTTTTTCTTTTTTTTTTCAATTATCCCTCAAATGACGTCATCCGACATCTGTAACTAAGGTGTAATTGTCAATCAACTTTTGTGGTCTTAAATGACACAAGTGCACTGAAACGGCGACCAACGCTGGAAATTTCATAATTGCAGATCACCCTTAAGTATCTTTTTCTGCATTGTGTTCTTTCATTTTAAATATATCAGCAGATATTGATAACATATAAGCCGATGCAGATCTGTGATCGGCCAATATGTTGGTCGTGTTCTAGTGACCAGCCAGCGTGAGCTAACAGGGTCATCAAGTGGCCGCGGGGCGTTCAGTTGATTGCAGTCCACAACAACACCTCTAGATGTCACTGCTTCCTCTGTACTGACGTTTTCAGTGATGAGCAACGTTACATCTCAGATTGGTAACGTTCCAAGTGCTCGGAAGGTTTCGATATTGGTGTTCTTCTTTGCCCAGAGGATCCCCCAGAAAGCCCCGTGGTGGTGACGGAGCCACACCGCAGACTGTGCGGTCACACGGCTAAAATCACCGGCATGGCCTGGAGTCCTCACCACGACGCCCGGCTGGTCACCGTCTCATACGATGGCACAGCCCAGGTCAGTGCCAGACCGCCGTCACGGTTCGGGTTTCGCTGTTTGATTCTTCTCTTCTGTGTGATCTCTCTGACTCGAGTGAAAATCGTTTGTTTCGGGTTGTTGGGTTTCCTTCTGTTCAGGTGTGGGATGTCCTGCAGGAGGCGGCTCTCTCTAACTACCGCGGTCACACCGGTTACCTGCTCTGCGTGGACTGGTCACCAGTTGACCCGGACGTGATCTGGACCGGAGGGAAGGACTTCACCGTGCAGGAGTGGAGAATCTCCAAACAAGAGTTTACAACGCCACCGAAAGGTGAAGTCCAAGCATGTCCAACACTCGAGAGCAGGCTGGAGGAACCTCTCCATCTTCCTGCCTCTCGGTGTAAACATGAGACCGTAACATTCACACGTTCACCCCCGCAGGGAAAAAAATGCTTGACTTGAAGGAGAAGACGAAGGGCAATCAAAAGCAGAAGAAGAAGAACAAGAGGGCTGGAGGAGCTGCACCGGCAGAGCCGAACGGAGCACCGGCAGCAGAAGAACAGAAGGTGGCAACGGAACAGGAGCCGTCAGGTGAAGATGAGGAGGATGACGTCAGCTCAACAAACAGTTCTGTACCACCAGGTAACAGAGGAGAGACAGCAGTTAAAACTGCACTTCTAAAAAGTGACATCGTTGTGGGGGTTTCACTGCAAAGTCAGCTTTTCTTCTTTTGTTTTAAATGTTAGTTTCTGCCGTTTGTGAGACGCAACGGAAACCCTCCACTTCCATGAAGAGCAAAGACAAACCAGGTACAATAAGTGCTTTTGATCTCAGAGTGTTTAATAGGAAGCAAATTGACTTCTTATCTTGTTTGAAAGGCTTCTTCAGAACTGAAGAAGCCTTTCGGATGAGAGGCGAAACGTCTTCAAACGAGACAAGAAGTCCATTTGCTTCCTCCGAGACTAAGATGACCTGGATGACTGAGAACCTTCACGGACAAGTGCTTTTGATTTTATCAAAGAAATGTGTGTTTGCTTGTGGTCATTTGAGGTGTTTGCATGTTTTGGTTTGGGTTGATCCGTACGTGTCTCCAGACTTGCTGAAGAAGAAGAAGCCTCGCTCCATGATGCCCACCAGCACGTCCATGGACCATCGGCCCAAAGAGGATCTGCTGCAAGACTGCATCACTCTGGCCTCCATCAAACACAGCAAAGGTGACGCTGAGACTGAGGGTGTGACTTTGTGACAGGGTGAATAGGCTTCCAAATTAAACCCAGCTCCAAACATACGATTCCGTCGGAATCATTCATCATCGGTTCCGCCCATCGATTCCTAAATAAACGTTGCTCAGACACAAGTCTGGGTAAGGTACGAGCTGTATGCTATCATGGTTTTATATTTACGTGGTTTTTATGAGCTTCAGGAGTAACACCTTCCCTTTCAGCAGCAGCAGTGAAACAGCACAAAGAGACTCCTCCTCTGTTTGAAAATGCTGGAGCTTCATTCATTGATAACTTAGCTTCTTGTATTACATCTAAAACACTGTTGGACTGCTAACAAGCCGCTAACTGCTAATGCTATCAGCCTGCTGTTAAAGGAGCCACGCTGTGTTTTTATAGTATCGAACAAAGGAGCATATTATGATTGAAACTTGAAATGTGAAAACAGCAGCTAAATTGAGCCATATCGTTAACTTTTATAGGTTCGTTAAACTGTATTAAAGCAGTTGTGAATGTGAATATGAGTTCACTTGTAGAAAGGCTTCTAAAATAACTTAATTTTTTGTCCCGTGAAATAAGCATGTGACATTTTTCACCACGGCCCCCCTAAAGAACCGAAATGTTAAAAAAAAACCCCGTTCGTGAATAAGAGTAACTCTTGTATGTTTCCATCCGTTCAGAAGATGTTGGATTTATAAGAACTGTGGCGGGACCAGGGGTTTACACAGTCAACACACACACTGTGCAGCTGTGCCTCGGAACAAATATGACACAGGCCGTTCAGAAGCCCCGTTCGTTTTGTGATGCAGACTTTACTCCCCGTGTTTGCTTGTGTGTGTTCCAGGGCCTCCTGAAGGCTGCGTCCCGGGTCACGGAGAACACATCCATCTGGGCCTGTTCTCGGACAGACGGGCGCTGCACCGCATGTTTGAGGCTGAAGGTACCGGAACAACCACCACAGTGATGCTTAAAACACACCAGTTAATAAAACTTTCTGGTGTTCATCTCAGTTATCAATCTGATCTACTTAACTTAGTGATTCGGTTTATTTTTTTTCCATTTATAGTCTCACAAGTTTATTTAAAGTGAACACGTAACTGCAGCGGATGTTTTAGATGGCCTGAACGTGATGCGTGAATCACGTCACTGAGTCAGTTTGCGTGTCGTCGATTTTCCTTCAGCTCTTCCAATAAGCTGTAAACGTGGTGAGCGTGTCAGACGCTGGGCCAGTAAAATCACTTTTATTTCCCTCCTTCAGAGGAAGGTCACGTGGAGGCGGGTCACTTCGACTCCGTCGTGTACCTGCGGCTGTGGAGCGGAGACCTGCAGGGGGCGCTGCAGCTGGCCACAGAGAGAGGAGAGCTGAACGACCACCTGCTCGCCATCGCTCCCATGGGTACTGACTGCTGTTGGTTAAATCTCAATCACACACCTGAGACTCTGATATAAATAAGTGTATTATTGCATATTTTAGATTTCTTCCCTAAATGTGCAGACGAAGGCTGTAAATATTTATTTTATCTTATTTGTTTGTTTGACAGGGACAGTGCACAAAGACAACGTCTCGGTTAAAAAATAAAATTCTTAAAATTACAAATTACAGCATAGAAAAGAGAGAGAAAAATAAAAACAACACAAACAAAAATAAGTGACTATAACAAGAACATTTCAAAACTTTGGGACATGAGAGCAAAAACAACCAAAGTTCATAAAACACATGACGTGATGAGGATATGTGACGACTGTAGTTGGGAGTTAAACTCCAGTGTCACGTCAGTACGGATGTAATGATGCGCTGTGAGCCGGCTGAAATCACGTGATTCATCCAGCTGAAAGGCCACAAATAAGAAGTACAAAGGAGGTATTTTTTGTCAGCAGTCTACTGGAGGTTTTTCCCAAGTCTGTAAATCCACGTTACTCTGAATGGACGATCTTACACAGACGCCGCCATAGTTCTTATGTGCTTGGCAGGGGCAGGGGGCAGCGTTGCATGCATTCTATTACCTCACCACTAGGTGCCACTAATGTTCTGCCCTTAAACGAGTCGAGATACACGCCTTAGCAAATGGTTCTGACGCTATAAACAGTGATATGGCATTAAGGTATTTCAGTGAGAGAAGTGCAGCAGAATGAGAACAGTGTCGGCAAACGTTTGTAACCTTCCTGCCTCACAAGTGAAAAAGGATTCTCCAATTTTACAAGGAAGAAACAAGAAAAAATTACAGAATTTTGCCCATTTTGTCTGAGAAATAAAAATACATTTGTACTTAAACAGTATGTCTTAAATCTCATTTTGCAAAAACGAAGACCTGAGAAAATCGTGATTCGTCAGTAAAGACTTGCGTTTAATGAATCATTGCCTCCCTACGTGTAACTTACCAAGATAAACACACTTTGATAAGACAACGACGATGCTAAATGAAAATCAAATGTCAAAATGTTTTCTTTAAACATGGTATGAATAATAAAAATAATACATATATATTAACATAATAACCTTTGCTTTTTAATGCAAACACTGAAACAATCCGATCTTGGTTCCCTACGTTATCACAGCTCCCTCTCTCGATTCACCCTAAGCCTCGCTCGACCACAGCCGAATTTCACCGTTTCCCAGTGGAAAACAGTTTGTCTACCCCAGAATATGACTGGCTTCTCTCTTGGCACATGTCAAACCCCAGTTTTTCAGCCGTTGAGTTTAATATTTAACGTGTGGTTTTAAAACAAGACTTTTTCAAAGAGTAAAACACAGGACACCACTGAGTGACTAAAGTTTCTTAGCTCTCCTGACTGTTGTCAATCATCGTCACTCCGAGCATTCGTCAGTGTTTCAGGAGAATAAAACATGGCACCGGCGGTTGGGTTTGCGTCATGCGTTATTCACGTCCCACCGATTGTTTCCTCCTCCAGCCGGCTTCCAGGTGTGGAGTCGGACGGCGGAAGCGTTCGTCAAGCAGCTGTGTCTGCAGGAGCAGTACCTGAAGGCAGCGTCCCACCTGCTGTCAATCAACAAGCTGTACGAGGCCGTCGACCTGCTGCGTTCGCACAAGTTCTACAGGTCCGTCCACGTTCATCTCCCAGCTTCCTGTTTGTCAGTCTTACACCTGCACGCCGTTTGCTTACTGTGCTTCAAAAACATGTGACTTAGAAGTTTTTGAACATTTCAGCTCTATAGTGTTTCTAGTACAGTAAATTTACTTGATTATTTTCATTTTTTTTTTTTTTTTAAATTGACAAATTGCAACAAAATCAAAAATCCGTATTTTACCTGTAATGTTGTTTTTCCATCCACATTGAAACTGTGCAAGAGGGCGGGGTCTAGATTTAAACGGCATCTTCCTCGACTCAGATGTGACATTAGCCGTTTGTTTACCAGCCTAATCTGAGCGAAGATGTTCATTTAAAAAGTTCTTAGATGAAACTGCCAGGATCTCTGACGAACACTGTTTGTTGTCGTGCGTTTGTGTGTGTCAGGGAGGCCGTAGCTCTTGTCAAAGCCAGGCTGCCAGCAGATGACCCTCTCCTGACGGAACTCTACACCTGCTGGGCCGCCGTTCTGGAGAAGGACGGACACTTTTCTGCAGCTGCTAAATGGTGAGACCCAGAAGGGGGACGCACTTGTTCAAGCTGTGTTTTACATGGGAACCACCTGGCGGTAGTTTTTCTGAAAGAGGGGCTCGGGCATAGGAACGCCCTGATCACACTTAGTTACTCACATCCACGGGCACTACAGTGGTGTTAATATGGGAGGGGGAGTGCTGGTTATTCACCTTTTCTTATCCACATTATCTTGCCAGGCCAGAGGTTGTTCTAAAGTGTTCTATGTGATGTTGTGATCCAGTTACCTGGCCGCAGGTGCCAGTTTCGACGCCGCTAAAGTCATCGCCAGGAAGAACGACGTCTCCTCGCTGAGGGCGGCGGCCATGCTGGCAACAGTGTCAGGGGAGTCGGCTCTGGCTCAGTCGCTGGCACTGCGGTGCGCTAAAGACCTGGCTGCCGCTCTGGACTGGGTCGGAGCCCAGGAGGTCCTGAGCTCCCAGGAGAGCCTGCTGGTCAGAAACCAGTCAGCTTACTGAGTTTGTCTTCTGTGAAGTCGTGGTTGAACATTAAAAAGATGGTTTCCACCCTCGGGCAGGTCCACAGGCTTCATCTTTGCGCCGCCGAGCTGCTGGCTGCCATTTTGGCTCAGGGCGGGTCTCAGTGCGCGTCCAGTCACGCGTGGGCGTCATCTGGCGAGAGTCATGTCAGAATCCAGGACCGCGTGAGAGACGTGTGGGAGCAGCACTTTGGCGTGTCACGGAGGTCGACGGGACACCGCAGCGTTGGCGCTCTCCTACAGGAGCTGAAGTCTGTGGAGAGTCCGACGCCCTCGGCCAACGTTCCCCTCAAACAGGTGCAGAGTCGGCAGAGTCGCTTCAGAATCTCACCCTTCGTGTTAAAGTCAACCCAGAGGTGAAGTAGCTGTCTTTTTTTCTGCCTGTATTTGTCCTCAGATTCAGCTCTACTCATCCCTCCACCTGACGCGCGCCGTGCTGAGCAACTTATTGGATGACGATGGCCAGCTGATGAAGGAGCTGTGGAAGGCAGTGGCTTGGCTCAGAGACGCCGAACATTTCAACGTCTCTGCAGAGCTCCTCAGGCAGCTGTTCCCTGACGGTACGTCTGCCGGGTGTCAAACCGTCCCTTCCCACTCATTAAACGGCAGATATTGGCTCAACGTGTCAGCATGTCATTGAGGAAGGTCCTATCTGATATCACTGAGGGGGAGGAGTTTATGACTTACACTGCATCCTACCACTAGGTAGTGATCAAGATGTTTGGGATTCACCTTTCAGGAGAACAAATTCATCCCAAACATGATTTCTAGAGCTGCAACTATTATTTAAATCATCGAATAATTATTTTCACGATTAATTGATTGATCATTTACTGTATATTGTCAAAAAACGGTGAAAAATTCTCTTTTCTTCAGATTCCTGAAGAATGAAGGCTCTTCATTTGCGGCCAGATACGACAAAGAGAAAAAATCAGAAAATCCTGACATTTAAGAAGCTTAAACCAACAAATGTTTCATCATTTTGCACAAAAAGAGACTCATGGTTTCTGTTATTTAAGGTCATTTATGTGAGCTGGGTTATAAGTAGTGATCTGATGCTCTTAAAATGGGCTGAAAGGTTGTGATTGACACCTGAGCTTTGCTTCAGATTGAGTTTGATCATTATTGTGGCTTCACCTGATCATTAATGCACCAACGTTGGCTCCAAATGATGTGCAAGATGGTGGCATCCATTCCCTGGATGTTTTGGACTTATAAACTGAGTTTTGAATGTTTACCAGATGTATAGAAACATTGGAATGTGTTTTGATCTCTCAATAAATTAATACGTAGTGGAAATAATCATTAATGTATGGATTGAGTATTCTGAGCTGTGAACAGAAGTCTAACGTATGTATGTATTTTTCTGTCATCAGGTGAAGTCAGTGCCCTTCATCAAGCAGAACAAGAAGCCGAAGCTGCGGCCACATGTCTGCAGGCGTTTGTCCATTATCACCATCTATACAAACACTGGTGGAGCAGCTCCGCCCTCCCAGCAGCCGACTCTGGGCCGGCAGGCCAGGTGAACGGCGCTGTTCCAGAGTCAGAGGGGCCAGTCTGCCCCGGGACCAGGACGTGTGACAAACTGCACTTTGATGCGTCTCTGCTGCTGTCAGAGCGTCATGCCGCCCATCAGGCGGCTCAGAGGTCCGTGGCGGAGGTGCAAGAAAGGCTGGCGGCTTTGGTGCGGAAGCACAGCAGAGCGCAGGGAGGCCGGGGCGACGCCTGGGAGGAGGAGGCCGACGCCAGCGTGCAGAACTCCACCTCCAGAGGGTCATCAGACGTCCAGCAGTAAGAGAAAGTCGTTTATTGTTTTCCAGTTAGTGGTGTAGAGGTTTGAGGCTTTATAATAAAGCAGTCAGAAACCTGGAATCAACTAGAGCTACAAAGTTCCCTAAATATCACCATTTCGGCACCAAATATACCCACAATGACATTTTTGGGACTTTGATGATGATAAATTCTTGAATACCGTAGTTCAGTACAATTCTGAGGCTAATATACAAAATTAAAATGAATTTAATGTTGCTGTTTTAAATTCCTAGTTTGATTGTAAATGTCGAGGTAATTTGAAAAGATCCCATGTTGTTGGCACCACCTGATGTGTGACACATTAACTGCAGAGACAACTGATGGACATTAAGATTAAAATTACACCAGCGAGACTTCTCTGGCAATTCCATCTGGAGATATGTCCAAAAAAACTGTTTGACTTTTCAGTGACCTTGACCTTTGACCCTGAGGTCGTGCAGGGTAGGATGGACGAAGATTTCAGTCATCTTGTTTAAACTAACAAATGAAGGCAGGAAGGTAACTTTCTAGCAAAGCTAATAATTGGGTCATTTTAATGTGTAGTAAATAAGGTATAGAATAAATCTCACCATGGGCCATATTTTTTAGATTAAGTTGTAATACTATTGTTTGTAAAACTGTGAACATAAAAAAAACAATCATGAAGGGTAGAAATATACTGTGATGCAGTAAGATGGACTGCATCACAGTATATTCTAGTCAATATGGAGCTAGTTGGGAGTTTAGTCTGTAACAATGCATCATTTTTATCGATGCAGTACGTAACTGTCAGATTAATGTAGTGATATAAAAGTACAGTAGACAATGACGATGATTAGAACTCAGCATCTGATCAAATACTCTGACAGCTGTTCTCATTCTGCCTCAGCTAAACCCTGAGTATTTCTCCACTTGATTCTGGAGACGCATTAGGAAAACTTGTTGCCATCATTTCATCCTCAGCAGTTTGATGGACATCTGATTTGTGTCACTCAGGCCTGAGAACCAGGAGACTCTGATGTCGCTGTCCTGCAAGATGGCAGAACACCAGAAACAGCTGGCGGACGTTCCCAACCTCGTCAAGGTAGGTCACGACAAGAGAGCTGAGACGGGCTGCTGCTGGTGGCTTCAGCCCCTCAGGCTGCGCTGTCCGGATCCCCCCTTTATCTCTGCTGACGTGTTATTGAGTGTTTTCCAAATCCTGTTCCTCAAAACTGCTCCTCAGAGGCAAACTGACTTCTTTACTGAGCTCTGTTATTTAGATATTGATACATGTTGAAATTCACGGTTTTCAAACGTCTCTGATAAAACAGGGTGATTATTCGTGTATAGAATGTGCGTAATATGCACTTCATTTCAAACATACAAAAATGTATTACAGCAGCCTCAAATCAGGGATATAATGGAATCATCCAGTGCAATAGTTCAATAACTTCTGGGAGGCTGGAGCAAAATTTTTTGCACACTAGATTTACGGTGTTTTGTGAAATTGGACTTGGCCACCAGGTGACAGAAAACTTACTGCTCTATTACAGATTCTGAGGTTTTGCTGGCATTTTTGGGGGATGTACCCTTGCAGTTCACACGTTGACAGACGAGTTTAGATGCGATAACATAGTATCAGTATTTTCACGGTTTGTTTCCTCTCAGATGTATCCTCAGCCCGACGTCGTCGAATGCTGCCTGGTTCTCCTGCACCTCAGCAAGACATTGTCCGTCTCAGAGTCGCTCCAACAAGAGGCCAAAGACCTGCTCCGCACATATGCAACGTATCCGTCTGTCCTGAAAGCCTCCCAACGATTCCTCACCTAAATCTGTCATTGGCTGATACAAAGAAGCACTTTTTTTCCTCCTACTTGTCACAGCTTTTTGGTAAATAAAGTACTTTAATTACAAATAAATTTAGAATCAATTGAGTCAATACCTGGAAGACTCTTGTTTTGTTGCTAGGCAGGATTTGCAGGTCTGGTCCTTCCAATTGGGACGTTAGAAAATAGAACAGAAAATCTTCCGCTTTCAATTTCAAATGACCTGAAATACTGCAGCTGTGTTTGTGACTGGTAAAAACAAATAGGTCTAAAGTGAAAATACAAAACAATTTAATATACAACTGTTGAGAACAATGCAGAATGTAAAAACAGTAACCACAACATCCGTAAACCTGACGGTGGACAGTTTGGTTTGGTGGGTGGATGCACACGACGACAGTAGTTTGCCCGCTGACACGACATGCATAACTGGGCAGTTATACACTCCGACTTCCACTGTTAAAAGTTTCTGAAAGTGGAAAAAAAAAAGCTAAAACATTTTTATTTTCAAAATTATACACGTTAAATTTACAGGCCCTTCCTTCATTAACTTAAAAAAACGAAATCCCTGCTGAAGGAGAAGAGTGAACTGAAGAATCTGGTCTGAATCACAGTTTGGTACAGGAGCTGGTCCCACGCTGTTAAAGAAGGCGGAGAGTAAAACAAACTGTTTAAAAAGTCTTCTGAATATATGGCCATATACTCAATAAAAGCGCCTAAAAAGAAACGAGTGAAGGAGCCGCTGCCGCCACGAGTCCGTGTCACAGTCACCCGGGAGGAAAATTAAAGAACTGTATTTAGTTTTGTCTTGCTGCTGGTCAGGTTTTAAAACAAGTGCGTACTCCACTTGACGGCTCGGAGCGCTCGGTCAGTGCTTGTTGTTGGTCTCTTCCTGGCCCGAGCTGGAGATGCCGTTCTGGGGTTGGCTGGAGCCCGAGCCCAGGCCGTACAGTCTGCCACAGTACTTGGCATCGTCGATGTTGTCCTCGAAGAAAAGCTGGACCAAAGGAAATCTTTCAGTTAGAAGACTGCTAAAACACACACGTCGATTTAAGAACAACCTTCAGCGATGCATTTCAAGTGAGCGGGACCATTTTTACTGTAAAACCTGACTGTTTACATCACCTTTTCAAATGATATGAAATTCTCATAACGAGCAGCCAGCCTGGCGGTGCACGGAGCGACTTCTAAGGACTACAACCGATCACACCTAATATCTCTGAACATTTCTATAAAATGTCCTTTGGGCCTTATTTTTCCTTCACTGCTCTGCATCACTGAGCTATTTTTCGCTTCAAGTTTCTGACCTATTAATAGAAACTGTTGGTCTACCAGCGAGTGATGGACAAATGGCAGATGACATAATGGTAAAACAGGATTGTCAGACCATAATTGGTGCACAGCAACACTGTAAGGCCGCTCTTGGCCTCAGCATCTCATTAGACCAACTGCACCACAGGGATGATAGTGTAGGTTCTCTACTAAATTTGTTCGTATTATACCTGAGAAATATGACCCGTTCTGTTATTTAAGTCACGTTTTTCCCATCCAGCCAACCTCTACAATGGGATCCCATTTACACTCCTCCATCCTCAACAGGATCTGACAGTCTGAAGACAATCAAAACGTGGCTACACTAAATGAGACTATTGTACAAAATGTGAAGACTTGAAACTACTGGCTGAAACCATAAACTCATTATATGACCATTTACTGAGATATTAAAATAAATACTAGAATTACTACTATATACTAAATGACTTTAGACTCCAGTTAGCAGACAAGATGGATGAGGATTGTTTAAACCCTTCAGTGACCTGACTGCAATCAGAAGAGCCTGTTTACTTGAACTAAAACAACGGCGCCGATGGTGCACAGTTTAAAGAAATAAGAGCATGAAGGCAGTGAGGAAGCCGACTCTGCAGCAGACCAGCAGCCACTGTCTCACAAGTAAAAAGGTGGATATTTGTGTGACTGTACCTCTTTCATCCTGAAGAAAGCCATGCCAGTGAGCAGTGAGTCTGATCCAGCCTGATGCTGCCGCCCGATCCTCTTCAGCTCGAGCTGGTCTGCTACCTCCTGTAGACCGCCCTGCACACACATTCAGACGTCTCAAGGCTTGCTTGTTTGATTTGACACGTGAACAACATGAACCCCATCACCTAATGTGTTGAATCTGTTCCTCTGATAGTTGCACTCTGACTACAGACAAACATATTGTACAAACATACATACAAGAGTGGACAGTCTACCTTCAGGTTCTTGCAGCTCTTCATCAAGTACTTGACATCATAGATGGCAGGAAAGAACAGGTTGAGGATCTGGAAGAAGTCGTGCTCCTCCTCCGGGAGCCTCGCGTCTGTCAGGAGCTTTACCAGGTAGCCAAAGTCATAGCCGCTAATATAAAACACGACAGGAGGATTCAGATCAGTGTGTCTGCTGGCAGCACAACGGGAAAAGACAGGACACCAACATGTTCTTCAGTTGTATAATCAGACATCCTGGTGACTCATCAAGGAAGCTAAAATCCAAAAGTCTGCTCCATGCATCACCGAATTACAGGTGTTTTGCAAGGTTACGAGTAGGTAGGTAAACTTAACAGGCCGCTGACTATAAAAACGGACAAGCAATCGGAAACATGAAGCCAAAACATCTCGATCGCTGCAGGATAGATCATAAATCGGGCTTCCCAATGTTAACTGGTTATTCATCTCTCTTACAACATGACTGAGCTGAGTCAGACGGCTATGCAAGCAGGAACCTGATACACGCAGCTGATGTTATGGGTTCACACCAACAAGCAGTCAGTCAATACAGCTCAAATTAGAGATCATGTTAGTGGATAGTGACTAATGAGCACAGTAAACTTCCTGGTTTCTGTATACACATCAGGTAGCAGTAGTGTGTGAATTAGGATTTACTCTTGGTGAAAGCTGCAGGTTCTGATATTCAGGATGCAGATTTTCTCTTATATACACTAGTGCTTCTCAAAAAATCTGAAAATCCTTCTGAATATCAAGATTTCAGTGTTATATAATGAATTAAACATTTAATATAATCTAGATTAGGGCTAAACTAGAATGTTTTGAGCATTTTACTACTTTAATTTTGATAATTATGGCCTACGTGTCAAATTACAAAATACACACATCTCAAAATGACTGTTTGTTCTGACTGTCTTTCCCATCTGTCTCTACTTCAGGGAACAGTTTTCTGGTGTTATGTTTACTAAAAATAAACAATTTTGCATGGGTTTATTATTCAGTAAGAAATATATGACTATCAGACTATAATAAGCATGGAATATATTGTTTAATGTTGAATAAAAAAATCAGTTTTTTGTAAAGCCCGACTGAGATGAAGTTGTTAGTGATATCAGGGAGTGAAAAAGTTCTGATAACCGATATTGGCGGATAAACAAATTTTTTTCACAATGATCCCTCAAACGAAGTTATCAAAGATTTGCAACAGAGACAGAGTATTTTACAGATTAACAATTAAGTTTTACTGAATGATAGCAGTGAACTGAAACACTAACCTTCCCTGGAAATTTAATATAAATCATTCCATTTGTTTGAGCAATGTGCCCTTTAAAACCAAATTTTGAGACATTGATAACATAAACCAAAACTGATAACATTCGGGGTCTAAAAAAGTGACTGAGGTCGATAAATACCAGATTTCTCTTGAAGTAAATAAGTGTATCAACATTAAGAAACTGTGGGATTCACAGTGGTCCTGTGAACTGGGATCACGGTCAGAACAATCAACCCACCTGTGGAAGGAGAGCCACTTGACGTTTTCACACAGTACCAGTCCGGAGGTCATGAGAAGCTCAGCAAAGTAGAGCGTGTCGATTCCCTCTTCTTCGTGCTTCTTGAACTGGAGGCCGGAGTTCTGTAGCAGGTCTATGGAGTCCTGTGAGTACATGTCTTCTCTGTGCACGAACAGAAGACACATCAACAATAATCTACATTAAATAAAACGGATTTTAGAAAGAGCAGCTAAAAAGTCCACATACGTGAGGTTGAACTTGAAGTTGAATTGCCACGTCGTCGTGCCGGGAGGATAGTCACCGTCTTCGTTCATGAACGTGAGGCCCAGCTGGATGATCTTCAGCAGGTCCACGTTACACCGCAGCAGCTGGTACTGGTAGTCCACTGTGCTGCGAAACTCGCCGATTGGCCGGACAACTACTCCGGGGAATTCTGTGTCCTGATGGAAAACACACACAATAACTGAAAAGTGGAACAGCGAAACAAATAAATCAGGTCCTCAGCGGGCTGAACGGTTAATAGAAAGAGGAAAAAAATAAACAAGTCAACCTACATTTCATTCATTTTAAAATTCTTTCTAAAAATCCAAATCTAACTTTCATCCGTTTAATATTCAAAACTAGAAAGGACTCAGAGGCCAAACAATCTCCTCCCACATGTTTGCGTTAAAATCATGATGCGCTGCTTCATATTGTTAGTTACAAGTCTGTGTCACAGAGTAGCAACTAAAAGTCACACCCATCCTGTAAAAATCCTGGATCCAGAAGATGATCCGAATCGGCACCAAAATCTAACTGACTGCTCCAGAAGCAATTTCCCACCTCTCCTGAAAATATCATCATAATCCATCTCTAACTTTTTATGCTATCCAGTTTACAAACAAATAAACTAACTAACAGCACTCAGAGAACACAGAGCTCCACAAAACTTAAACAATCATGGGTTACCCAATCGGTATCAGCCACAATACTTAAAAAACTGTCATTGTCAATATTGCAACAGAATGAAAAAGATGCATATTGTGTATCCCTACTAATAAAACAATGATTTTTAATGTACCAGAACACTGTAACACTCAATAATGAACAAGCATTCAAATTCCATGTCTGAGTCAGAAAAAGTAAGATGATTTCCACCTTTTACTCAAAAACACAGGAAACTGATTCCAAACAAGCCTGCCCTGGAAAACGCCTCTGTTATGTGTTTTATAATGAACCAAAAACTGGCAGCATCATGCCACCACAGTGTGTGACTTTAAGCAACATACAATTGCTGAGTGCTGATGTACTTCTGCTAACTTCTTCAACTTGTGCAAGCAGCTTTTAAAAAGATCTCCGGTCAGGGGTTGCACACATAACAAATGCTCAAAACATTACACCCACACTGTCCTCTGGCCTCCCCACATTTCACACAAAAGCCAAATAAGCTCTTGAATGCACAACACCAACCCCTCTCAAAATGGCTTACCATGGCAATGTAATTGTAGCTTTGAATAATCTGTCGGATTTTTCTCATTTCGTCTTCCACATTCCTTGCCCAGACCTCACAGATTATCTGACTGGAATCTGTAAGTGCGGCCGGCATGTTGGCAGATCCAAGCGGGCCGAAGACGCCAGCAATCCTGCAGCACTCCACAAGGGTCCGAACGGGAGGCAGAATGATGAACAAGGACAACCCTGGAAGAGGATGGCAAACAAAAAGTGTATGAACGCTTTCAATTGTCACCACAACAACGATCAAAAGATCCCACTTTTTTCTACTGTTATTATTATATTATTTTATAATATTTTACAGAGTAACTGAAAGAACTACATTAAACATAGCGTGAAAACATACATCTGACAGACATACACAATGGCAAAAATACATAAACTAACCCTAGCCTGCTTAACTAGATAGTGTTAGCTAACTAAATTACAATGCACACACAATATAACTTATACTAATTTGATTACCTCAAAAACTTTGAGGCAAAAAACATTTTTTTTTATCCAACCATGCAGTGTACGTTGATCTGCATTACAAAATCAACAATTTCTTAAAAAGTTAAGAACGTCAATGAGATGCCAGCAGAAACAGGCCTTTGATGAGTATTTTGATGAGTTTGATGAGTATGAAAGGACACAACTTCTAATTACAAAGAAAGTCAAACATTTTTGAACCCCTTATGCATCTAAGGGATACATCTGTATTAGATGTCTCAACAGTCCCATTACACTTGTACTTTAAATGAAATGCTGAGGAGTCCTGTTTATAGAAACAGCCACAATAAATCTGTTTTTTTGTCATCAAGCCACGTTAATTCTTTATGTCAAACGTTAAAAAAAATAAATAAAGTAGGATACATTAGATGGAGATGCTGATTCAATCAAGTGGATATTGTGAAGTCTGTATTTTAGGCTGCTAGAGAAGTGTTTTAATTATTTGGCTAATACATTTGTTGGTATAAACACCACTTTTGCACTTCACTTGAATGCAAGTATTTTAAAAATATGTGAAACAAACCGTTCAAAAACAGAAGTCAAAGGTGGTTCCCTTTTGAACTAGCTGGCTCTGTTGTTACCCTGACATCAGGGTGATCGCGTTAGCTCGCGGTTGTTTATAATTCCGCGCTCACTAGCGTTCACTTGCAGGACTAAAAGGAGCGGTTCCGAACACACACGGAGCGGCCACAGCTCGCACTCCGGAGGCTTTAACATCCGCACAGTTCGAGACGTTGTGCAAAAATAACGCGCGACGGTCTGAGACACAAACGGCGTTCAGTGCGAACGGCTAACGTTTACTAGCTAAGCTCCTCGCGTTATCGCCAAGGCTAACACTACCCGAGCTAATATCAATCGATAAACCGAGCCCGTTCGCTCACCAATCAATATGTCACAACACGCACGTTACACGCACGGAAACGCGTGACTGTGGGAAGTATTAAAACACACGTTTACCTCAGAAGTGCCTCAACGTAACCTGCCAAGCTGCTAGATACCGTCCGTCCGCTTCTTCTTCGACTTCCCCGTCTCCTACTTATTCTTCTTCGTGGGTCTAATTTTTACTGGTGACTGCGCACATCGCCACCTACTGCATTGGTGTGGTGTAAAATAAGGAGGTTTAGTTCCTCTCAACTTTCTTCAAAAGTTTGATAGTTATTCGATTCCCACTCAAATAAA
>KV751385.1:28463-45456 GCA_001698575.1 Mola mola | reverse complement strand
TTATTAAAAATACTTTTAAAACACTGAAAAACACTGCTAAACAACCCAAATACAAAAGAAACAGAAGAAGGCAGAATGCAATAGTATTATAGTTGTCTCAAGTGAAAACTCAATACACAATTACTGTATATACATATGTATTTGGTCAGTGACAAACCTCATTTAGGGTTTGTTAGAGACCAAAAGTATGTGGGAACATGATCATGACACTCATATTCAGCTGCTGAATTAATTATTCCAAAATTTTCCATTAGATTATGGAAGATGGCTGCATTCACCAGAGAGAATAAAAGTGTAGATGCAACAGAAAAATAATCCTGAATTAAGATCTAAACTACATGGTCTGTCTGCGGAAGTGTCAGGTATTAATGCAGGGCCAGATGAACGTCTTTATATGCAATTTGCGATTGTTTCAAGTTTTAAATCTTTAAAAAAAGCGAAGGTCATGTAAGGAGGGGCTGTATTTCCAGATGACACAACACATTCTGGTTCAAATAAAACTAAACAAATGCAGCATCATAAGGGAAACAGCTTCCACTTAAAAAGTGGGTTGGCAGCTGTTTTTGTCTAAACATCGAGGCTCCCGTAAGTCTAACATGTTCTTCGTGGCTCAGCTCAGGCTGGAGGCCTCAAAGTATCTGTTGCTACCACAGGTCATTTGCTCTCTGAGATCAAGTCTGTTTGACTTGACGTTGTTTATCTAATTCTGTAAAACTGCAGCATTTCAGAACAGTTCAACTGTTCTTCACATTCTTATGGATGCATAAACTGTTTCTACATTAGAAATGTTAATGTGGCAACTGTTGTTTTCTTATTAAGATTAAATTGAAATGACCGGTAATATTAAAAGATTAGGATGGAAGAACAGTGACGCATAATACACTAATTCCCACGTTACCTACAAAATACAACACAATATGGAGTTTCTTAATGTTTATTAATAGACACTGCATGTAACAAACATGTCGGTCTTTATTTGAAGTGTTCTTTGAGGCAGAAATGAGATTCTTAGTGCTATCAGAAAATAAAACATTATACATGTTGGAATAAGAGGAAGAACAACAAGTTGCTCCTTTGTTTAACACAGATGATTCTTCTCCCTTCTGCTGGCTGGGCCAGAACTTCTCAACACTGCACTTCATCATTCACGGACCGGCTTTGCTGTTTAAGTTTAAGTTAACACTGTTTGATGAAAACCACACTTCTCCTCCTCTCAGGCGTGAATATGATTTTGTCCCGAGCTGAAAATCCAACAGAAAAGGAGCGTCGCGGCAGGGATGGTGGGCGGAGCTAGCGAGTCACTGCTCGGAGGGCTCGGCCCTCCTCTGGATGTGGGAGATCTCCAGGATGGGCGTCAGCAGCTGGAAAGCGTCCTGGATGTAGGACGCACTGTTGGACGCCTGCGAGGAGAACAGGAGAGAGGGTTCGTAACGTGAGGCGCACAGCATCTCTCCCAGGATCAGGATCAGGATCAGGATCCAGATCCAGATTTTTTGGTCCCTCTAACAGGTCAAGTTTCCTAAAAATCGGTCCGTTAGCTTTTGTGTTACTTCCATATTTGAAACTGATACATTTCTTAATATAAGAACAATATACACAACATTTTTCATGAAAATTGATCCTGATCCAGAACCTTGTTCCAGTTCTGGATCACCACCAGAGCTTAATCAGTTCATCTATTTGTCACACTGAAAGAACACAGGAAAACTTCATCCACATCCATTCACAGCTTTTTGACTTATTTTGGTAACAGATATACAAGTTGTTACCTAATTTAAAAAGTAATATTCATTGCGTAAAGTGAAACATTTCAAGCCTTTTCCTGTTTTAATTTTATGATCAGTTACATAAAGTTTAAATATTTAAATGGAAATATTCTAATAACGACACATTTTTTTTTTAAACTATCAAAATTAAAGTAGTACAACGAACTAATAGAGTTCATACAAACTCATATATTAACATAGTAATATATTCACAAAGGCTAAAACATCCCTTCCTTCGACTGCTTGCAGACGAATGAAACTAACTCTAATCAAAAGCCATATTGTAGGTAGATAAATGATAGACGGATTGTAGATGGATAGAAGATAATGGATAAATGTACATTTATTGTAGATTTAAATAGAGTTAAATAGATTTAAGAACTAAACTGTGTGTGGTAAGAGTGCTGTGACACAAACCTCTAAAAAGACTCCGGTTATCAGCGGGTTGAGGACGTCTCCCTTCTCGTTCGACTGTGAAGAACAAAGTTTACATTAAACAAGCAGCTCACATCTATCAAAAGACACAATTAGCAGTTAAAAAGACATTTACCGTTGAGAAAATGTTACGACTACGTGCTACAAAAGGTGACTTTTTATGCTGCATTCACATGGAATCCAGCACAATGAAGCGCGTATGACAACGTGTTGCTATGGTGATGTCTTACTGTTCAGAAAGAGTGAAATAAAATCTATGAAATTATTTTGTGTTATTTTATAAATATTCCACTACTGTATGTAGCTGTAGAATGCAGCTATTTTAATTTTGCGTTACAAACTTGTTGAATTCCCTCTGAAACGTAAGAGATTTAATTTCCATTGTGGACAGTGAAAGCAGAGCTTCACTCTGTTTGTGTCTTGTACTGGTTTGTTTACAAAGGAGACAAAAAGACGCATCCATGTCCAGTTCTGTAAGAGCACAACATGCATGGAGAACTTCCTCAACTCATCCAGGAACTGAAAACGGATGAAGACAGACTTCAGGCATACTTATTGCTACTCTAGCACCAAAATAATCAGCTTCTGCTGCAGGCTTTCACCTCCCATTATACACGCAGCAGGCCAAAAAACAAAATAAAACTGCCTTTATATATACAGTATAGACTAAATATTGTCAACTTTTCACACCCACAGGGCTGGGAGATATGATGATATATACTGTGGGATGCGATAAAATGTCTACCAATAGATATTATCCCCTATAGTTTATATCGTGATTCTAGCAAAGCGGCGGCTGCCACATGACTCGCGGCAGCTTTTTACGTCATTCGCCTCCCACCTGACCTTCGCTACTCCCAGTCTTGAGTAACAACAAACAGATACAGAGGAGCAAACAACAATCCGAGCAGTGTTCATTCTGTCGATGAAAACTACGGACTACTACTAGGAGAGCAGTCATTCTGCATATTTATAACACCGTATGTAGAATTCAAACTTGTTGCATCAAAATGTCAAGATTTGGATCTGAATCATCTGAAACAACACTACTAAACAGTCAAATACATTGTTTTTCAGCTGCAGTTTTGGGGTCTAAATATTCATTAATCCACAGGACGATCAAAAATAATAAACTGTCATGAGATATGTGCTGATTTGTATAGACATTATTTTATGAAACTTACAGAAAATGTACTATATCGTGATATGAAATGACTCATATTTATATTACTAGGAGAAACCCTGTCCTGCCTTTTTGCCCACAGTATGAGTTAATCTCTGAAAACATTGGCTCCTACGTTTCCCATGACCTTAACCTTTAACACCCGCTAACATCTGGCTCTTCAGCGCAATGTGAATGTAAATTAGGAGGAAATTAGCCAGTCTCGGGTCAATCTGCCCCGCAGTAGACGCCAGTATTTATCAGCTTCGGCTCAGCTGTGATGTGAACATTAGTTCTGAGTGCTAATTTTTGAAATATTTCAAGCATGACCCTCTGATGTTGGTGAGCAAATGGTGAAGAACTTTGAGAGACGGTCTAATATTCCTTCAACTTCCCAAAACCAACGTGGACATCAACTTGTTTGTTCTCAAAGATACAAAACATTCGTGGCTAGCCTCCATGCTGCCCTCTAGTGCTTTCCTAGCGCCGGTGCGGCAGAAACCATGTTTCTGACACATTTTCAACATCACGCATGACATATCAAATAAAAAACAAACAAATCAACCGACAGTGTTAGATTGTGATTAAGAAAAACACGTTTACACAGTAAGTTCTGTGTGAAAGTGGCATCAGTGAAAAAAGCGAGCTCCGGTGGGAATCATCACACGTACCCCTGCTGTTGTTAAACAGGATGTGAACTTCTTGGAAAGCAGCGAGATCTCTTTACACAGGACAACCGTTATCCTGAGGACAGACGCCATAAAAAACACACATTTAGTTCGAGCACACATCAAACTGAGACTTTCTACAATAAATAACAACAGAGAATATCTTGTATAAGTGGTGACTCATCGTTACATTTTAATTTGCCTAAAGACACACACAGAGACACCATTTTGCCAGCTAGAAATCAGAGGTACGAACAGCACGAAGCAAAACAAAGTAACTAAAGTCAAATCTAAGGTATGCAATACCTTTCTTAAAGGGACAGTTCAGCTCAAAATCAAAAGCACATATACTGTAATGCTACTTATCCATCTACGACAGATTAATAAAACCATCTACCTGACGTCTATCAAAGCTGACACAGTCCGGCCTGATTCTCATTTAGAGGTTTTCCAGCTGGCAGAGAAACTCATTTGTGTACATTTTAAAGTCAATTAAAGGGCGTCTGGCCAATGAAACAAAATAAATCAAATCTGGCGTCCCTGCTGCACCGTCTCCACCCAAACTGATATCCCACATGGCCTTACTGTGACAAAACGCTGGCCTCAGTGCTGCCGTGGGAGAAGAGGATCATCTCCGCCAATTTGTGGAAAAGCTCGATAGACCGAGCTGTCAGCTCTGCGAGACTTCTGATGGCTGCAGCATGAACTTCCTGGAAACAAATCAGTACACACACAGACACACACGGGTTGAATAGATCAGAAACCGTTGCACATACCACAGTGACATCCAGCAGTTTGTCAATATGTTAAAATATTAAAATGTTTTTTAAAAATTTGAGGAGGTTGGCAAAAAAATGCCTGCGACGGTAATGTGAGACGACAATGCCGTATAAAGTTTCATTCACGTCGAATCCGGCAGACGGTAGATGAACGATGGCAAGGAGGATTATTTTATATAAAGATTTCAGAATTTCATGTGGCTGTAAAATAAAGAGTTTTCTTAATTTTACGTTTTAAACTTAAAACAAATGGTAAATTCCCTCCAACACTTTCTGTAAGATTTCCGACAAAAAGAAAAATCTTTCATCCCCGTCACGGACAGTGAAAGGGGAAAAGGAAAAAAAAAGGCTCATATGAGTTCATCCACATCTGCGAGAGTGCAGCCTGCCTGGAGAATCTGACTGCTGATTGGCTGCCATATATCAACTTTTCTACTCACATCTCGGTGGGTTTTCAGGCTCTGGTCGCACAACTCTGAGGACCGTTGAACCACAATAATCAGCTTCTCATTGTTAATGTCGGCCTAAATGAGGCGTTTGAGGGGCTTCGTAACATCCAGTTGTAGATTGCCATCACATTGTCATCTGCCATCACCATCACTGTTATTTTTTGCCAACTTCCTCGAATTTTATTGTCCTGCTCTTGTACATGAAAATGACTTCTGTTCAATTTGGCGATTCCACATGGATGCAGCTTTAAGATATTTTGTCACAGTTCTTGACAAAATATATTAAAGCTGCATCAGAGTGTATTTACGGGCAATTAAAAAAAACAACAAAAACATAATCAACATCCGTTTTGATATTTGAATAATCACCGCAGCCCAGTTTCAAGCAAAAAGATCAAATATTTATCAGTTTCAGATTCTTTAAGGATTTGCTCACTTTCATTTCGAACAGTAATTTAAGAGACTTTAGGTTTTATGGTTGGAGGAAAGAAGAATCTTGAGGAACTGCTTCTTTACAAAATGTGATCATTTTCACATTTGTTCAGGATTTTTAGAGTAAACGATTTACTGTGAAAATAATCAACAGGTTAATCGATTAATAAAATAATCAATCGTGCAGCCATATTTAGAACATAGTTTGATGCAAAGATGACAACATTTTTTTTAAAATCCTCCTTTCCTTTAAACAGAATGAAACACAGACATGTTTGGTATCAGCATACCTCTACTGACCATCTTCTCTTCACGTCCTCATCGCTCGCGTCCTCCTCTGGTTTGTTCATGTCAGTGATATGGCTGCAGGTGCTCTTACAGGCCTGTTTAGTGTTAAGAGCAGGTGTTAAAAACAAACTGAGCTAAGATTTGTGAACCACCAGTCAAAGAACACCTGCAATACGCACAGAATCACAAACAACTGATACGCAGAGTTTGCAAAGGAGGCTCAGCATGGCGTCCAGTGTCTGGAAGTTCAACTTTAATCCAACAATCTCTTATCAAAAATAAGGACAGATTAAGCAGCTTTCTTGCCTCAAATGTTTGCAAAAACACATTTTAGTGAGCTAATTTCATAATAAGTTTCCAAGTGAGCAGCTATGTTGGTTTCTTTAAAATCGGCACAGTGTCCGTGTAGCCTGGGTGTTTCCGTTTACTATGTCACCACCTAGTGGTGTGACCCCCCTTCGCATCCGAACGCGTCCCTGAGAAAAGGCCATCATACGCTTATCATAAGCGGCACCTTGCTGAGTTTGTCGGCCGTGGCAGTGACACTGAGACCCTCCAAGGCCTCCGTTAACTCCCTCTCAAACTCTGAGCCGTCCTCATCTGGAATGAGAACGTAAAATCGATAACTTCTCTGCTGTATATGATGTTTAAATGATTTTCATTGTTATACCCACATTACAGAGACCTCACCTTTCTTCTCATCCACCTCCTCCTCTTCGAACTCTACCAGGGAGAACGAGTCTTTGATGAGATCCAGCTCTGCTCTGAGCTGGACCAGCTCATCTCCGGACAAAGAGGTCAGCACTGACTTCACCTGCAGCGCAATAAACAAACAAACAAACAAAAAAAATCAGTCAACCAGATTCTGTTCTCTCTGCTCAGCAGCAGCAGGTAACAGCTTTTGGCAGCTATGTCACGTCGTACCTTGGACTCACTCTCTCGAGACAGAATCTCCAGTGCCTCGAGGTGTGACAGACCCTGGTACTCGTCAAACAGCATCCCGTAGTGAGCCACCAGCTTCTGCTCGGACTCGCTCTCCTTCTCTGCAGTCTGCAGCTCCTCTCGCTCTTTCGCCTCCCGTAACACCTGCAGAAAAGATGCAGAAGACCCCTGGAATTAAACTAGTGTTCTGCCTCATTTAGTCTCTATTTGGTTTACTTTGTGAAACATAAAAGTGACCCATCACTTCTTCATCATTCTTTTAGATTTGCCGATGAAGACCATGACATACAGTTGAAACTGTACAACTATAAACTAAAAGTCTGTCGTAATGACTCCTTTTGTCTGAACGAGGCTGACATGCAGGTTTGTTCATGTTGACATCCTCATTCAGGTGAAAACAAACGTTAAAATGTCTCGCTGCACATCCTCATCGAGTGGAGCTTATTTCTAGTGACTCTTTCTGGCTACTTATAACTTTGCTGTTCTTATTTTTAGCTCCAGCTCCTCTCTACAAGTCTGACCCTGGTCTGCGTACCTGAGACAGCGTAGTGTTCGTGATCATCAGCCTTTTGGTCTTCTTAAATCCGGGATCACCTTCTGCTATCACATCCATCGTCTTCTTCCCGATAAACTCCAGAGCGTCCAGACCGCCTGTTATCACAGTTTTCCCCTGAGAGGAGGAGAAAATATAGTTTTAGTGTAACATCCACATCTACATCTGAATTCTGTGATTAAAAAAACCTAAAGACTATCTGTTGAAGGGCTCTGTTGCTAGTTTGGTTTCTTCATCACATCTGTGGTGACCTGAACTTAAAACAATCGGAACAGGCTGATATTTACACAAAATGGTTGAATCTGGTGAAAATAATGTGTTCACTCCAATGTGCAAAAGATAACAATGTGATGTGGTTCTGCACAGCAGATTTGTTTTTACATGTCTTGTGAATTCTCACCGGCTCTGAACTGAACATCTTTGAACCGCAGTGTCGTTTGGATGACTTATTATGACACAATCCATTATGATTAATCTCACATATTTATCCATTTCCCATGTTGAAAACAGCTCATGTCGTTGTGAGCATGGTTTATATCCTTCCACTGGCACTCCCATGTGACACTGGTTGTTCCTAACTTGTCAGCAAATCACCATGAGGTAGAGGGCTCGGTGATCAATGAGACTGACGACCTATCAGAGGCTGTGTTCCTCATGTTTTGACCATTTAGTAGATACAAATGGAACAGATGCAACCCTAGAAGAATATGGACTGCAAAGTCAGAGCAGCGCTGACCAAGTTTGGGCTGCGAGGGGCAGATGAAGAAGCGCTGGGTGTAAAATGGGCACGATTTGGTGCGCATCCAAGCTGCACCAAAAGCACACATGCACATTCTGGGGTCATCAGCAGCACACCTGCCAAGTCTGAGGTCAGTCTGACACACAGTTTTCACACTACGTGAAGGAGAGACAAACGGATTCCTTGCTTTTATAGAAGGATAATCCTTTAAATCCAATCACCAAAACTTCTCGCAAAGTCATGTTGAATATTTGCTTTTAAAAGAAGGGCAGTGGAAACTTATTAGAAACAACATGATGTTACTATTTCTCAATAACTGTATGTTCTCAGCATCAGTGCTCCACACAAGATGATTCTCCTAGTTTTATAACTTACATCATGAACAATGGGATAATTAATGCAAACTTCTTTTTCACGAGAGAAAAAAAGGGAATATTTCTGCTTACCGTGCTCTGGACAACACTGGTCAGTGACGTCAACATCCCAAGCGCACTTCCTACGGCCGCCGATCCATCCGCTGTCTCGTTTTTGGCTTCGCCCGCAGGAAGAGAAACACAGTACGTACGTTTATACAAGGTTTACACAGTGTGGAGAAATAACCTGACGAATTTACCCCCCACTCACCCTGCTCCTTCTCCTCCTGCTCAACTTGAGCCGAGACTTCGGTCGGACTGGGGATTCCCAGAGACGTCTCCGCCTTCTCGATGGCCTGAGTGAGCCCTTGGCCTGGACGGACAGAAGACACCGTTACATGATGACCAGCTCTCCGAGAAGAGGACTAAAAACATCACACTGTATAAAACACGCAATGGTTGGACCTGTATACTCACCCACAGTGGCTACAGTAGCTGTTGCTGTGGATAAGATGGATTTGCCCCAGCTGCCCCAGTAGCCCCAACCGCCTTGAGACGTAGTGGACGTCTGAGGGAAAGGCAAGAGGACGAGAGGGGGGGAGAGGACATGAAAAAGAGGCCGTGAGAGAGAATCCAGTTGATACAAGATGATGTCTTGTCATTACTGAGGACGATAGAGCATCTTGTTTATGTGAAAGAATTGTTTGTCTATTTAAACTGGTCAACAGAGGCAAGACGACCCTGCATCAGACATCAATGTATCGCGCAGAATAAACAATTATCTCATCAGTGCCTGTGGTTGTTGCTCTTCCACTTTAGGTGCCTCCTCAGCTTCCGTTGCAGGTTTAGGGTCCGGTCTCCTCTTGGCTTTACGTGTCGGAGCCACATCAATCGCCGTGTCAGTCGTGGTTGGCGAGGAGCTGTCAGACGAATTGGCAGGAGAGGCGTCCCGAATCTCTGGTGGCGCCTCTGGACCTGCCGTGGGTGTAGCTTCACTGCCTGACATCTTAGTGCATGCCTTCGAAAGTCAAATATATTGGATAAGTCTCTGATTAAACCCCTGCATTAAGATGGAAACAACCGAATACGGGGTGGGCTGGGAAGAGAAGTGAAAGCTTTTGTTTTTTTTCTTTGTGGAACACAAAAAGACAGACATTTAATGCAGTCATTTCCTGGAGCTAATTAAATAACGCAGGAAACAAGGTCAGCTTCAACCAGCAGTGTTGCGCATTTCACAGCAGACATTTCAAAAACAGTGCAGATGGAGAGAGTAAGGATAGTTTAAAGTCCAGTCTGAATTTCTTTAACCCAAACTACAATTAAACGGTGTCCAATTAACGGAAAGAACAAACATGTATTTACAGTATGTGCTCTACTCATTGTGTGTACTGTGTCCATATGCTGGATTTCTATGAATGTCAGTACAATTAAGAAGAAACACTTTAACACTATTATTTTTTTATTCTTAATGTTTAGCAACAGTAGCGTTTTGAACAATTATCAACGCATCATTTAAAGAGACAAGATACGCTAAAGCTCACCTCTCCTGTCAACGTGTTGATGCTAGCACGTAACGTTCTCCGAGTCCACTGTTATCCCGGAAATCACCGACGACAAGTGTTTGTCGTCTTTATTTTGGGCTGCACTTACGTTGCTTCACGTTAAACGCCTGTACGTTTAACAGAAAACAGCTTTGGTGACGGAGTTTTTGTCCACCAAGATTAGCCACGTCACTTTTTGTTGTCACTATCCAGGTCCGACAGTTAGCAATGCTCTGAGCGATCAGTTCTGGTCACTATTTTCAAAATTAGAGCATGTTTTGAACGCAAGGGGTTTTCATAAAATCAAGCAAGAATATAAATGCGTTAAAGTAAGACTCTACATAACATAACAAATAGTGAAAATTTTTTGGATTTATGTATAAACATTTCTGACACGTCTAAACTGTCCCGCACAGAGACGGAACAGGCGTCCCTTCGGAGATTTTTTTTCAAAGTAATTCCCTTGTATATCCGATGTGTCATCAATTATTCCCATAACATTTAGCCAAATTAATCATATACTACAACCGCGTCTGGCAAAGCAAGGCTTCCGCCCGAGACCGTCAAAATAAAATTATTCACACTTCCGGTTTAAAAAAAAACGGGTTCGCAAAAAAAAAAAACATCAACTCTGTTGTTGATGGCGTTCATTTAAAAAGGTGTCTTTATAAAAATACAAATGGAAGTTAGAATAAACAAATAAAACATTTAAAAAGAATGTAAATTTCGCTGAGAAAGAAAGTTTCACAGCAAAACTCAATTTCCCAGTTCTGTATTCTATAGAATATAGTTATTGCGTTATCTGCTCCGGCTTTTGCTTAATAAAGTGTGCAACAATAAATAAACACTAAATTACCATGATGAATAAAAATACTGAGAACAAAATCTAAAACTTAACTCTTAATTACTTTTTTTTGGTTCGGGTTTTTTACCTCGGTGAACATCCATTTTTTTTCTACCGCTTATCCCGTTAGGGGTCGCGGGAGCCTATCTCAGCATCTTGGGGCGAAGGCGGGGGACACCCTGGACAAGTCGCCAGTTCGTCGCAGGGCTGACATATAGAGACAAACAAGCATCCTAACCACTGCACCACTGTGCCGCCCCAAAGTGAAAAAAAGATGTTTCCGCCCGGTTTCGAACCGGGGACCTTTCGCGTGTGAGGCGAACGTGATAACCGCTACACTACGGAAACTTATGTTTATGAGCAACTGGTTAATCCTGGAGATACACAATACCGGCATGTGTTGAGTTGAAAACCAAAAAACTTATAAAAAATTAGTAAATAACAATAAATAAACCAAAACAAAACAAATTTTATAATTGCCCTAATAATTGGGTGTCGCGCTGTTTTCACTGATGACGTATTTGTCCTCTCGATGCCACGCCCACTCGCACCTGCAATCAGGAAGTGAACGCGGCGGACGCGCCGGGTCGTGATTCACCTTTGGACAGAAAAAGCAGAAAATCCGACGGAAACATGAGTGAAGAGGAATGTATTTGAACGTAAAGTACGTGGCGCTTTGTTTACTGCTGGTGTTGGTCGATATGTTGACAGAGTCGGAGTCCAGTTCGTGTGAATTTGGCGTTTATATGCTGGTTTCTTTCTTCTTCTTCCTCACACTAATATCATTATTCTAGAAGCTTCTGTTTGATTGTGCTCCTGTGGATATATTTGTCACACACAACAGTATTCTGCATCGTTTAGTGTTTGGCTCGTGTTTAAGGAAGAGCCACTAAAAGTAGAAAAAAATCAGATCAGAAAACAGAAGTTTGAAGTCCAAGTGACCGCTGAGGCATCACTGTTGTTAACGTATGTCAGGCAGGAAAGTATGAAAAAATAAACCAATGCTGAGATAATTAAAGTGTGAATACAAAGTCAGTATCATGTTGTGGTTTTGCATTGTCTTCTTTTTTAGTATCTTTCAGGTTTGTCTAAGTTGGAGCTGAACCTTTGGACATGTCATCGTGTCAGAACCGCCACACGCCGCCGCCGCCGCCGCTGCTGCTCCTCCCAGTCCTGCTGCTGGGCTGCTGGACGGCGGGCGCAGCTCAGGACGGCTCAGAGGCGGCGGCCAAGTCCCCCGTGCACATCACGGCCCGGGAGGGATCCAGCATGCTGGTGGCGTGTGACGTGAGCGGAGGCCACGACAGCATCGGGTGGTTCAACTCTAAAGGAGCCCTGCTGGGTGAGGACACGGGACTCGCGCTTTCAACGTGCACTTCTCTGTGAAACAGGTTTTGTAGGTATTCAAAGTGGGACAGAAGTCAAAACATGCACGTTAAAGGATTCAGTGAAGTAAAATGAACGCCACCATGGTCGGGTGTCCATTAAAGGAGGATTCCGGCATGTTCCAACCTGAGCTGGTTTCCAGAGCATGTTGTAACCAGTTTGGAACAAAATAGTGGAATAACTTTGGCTAAAAAGGTGTATTTTGGTGAAATTTTGGAACCTGATAGATCAGGAAATGGGGCTGAGGTTTAAAATGCTGGAATTCTGCTTTTGGCTGACGTTACTCGTGGCGCCACGTTTGTTTATCTCGATATTGACTTGGAGGGTCTGAGACGGCTGCGTAACGAGTCTGCCGACGGCCCGCGGCGCCTCGTTACCTGTTCCTCACATGCTGTAAATGAGCAGCGTGGCGAGAAGTGTGACCCGTCAGGGTGAATCTGGGTCGTCCAGTTTAACTGACTGGACTGTGGAACTGAAGGGTGATGGCTGTTCCATCCGGCTGTATTAGACGGCCCCTCAGGGGAGATCCGCGGCTCAACGTGTTCTCGTTTGTTACCTGTTCGGTGTTGCAGGTGAACGCAATGATGCAATAGTGCGTTTTCTGCCTCCATGCTGGCGACGTCGGTCCGCTCTTGTGAACGCTTTGAAGTGACTTTGATCACTGTGAAATCTTGTGAGCACTGAGGGATTTTTGTCAAATTTGTGACAAACCTACATTTGGACTCGAGGATGAGTCGGTTGAGTTTTAGGAGGTCAGAGGTCAAAGTACGTTGGGATTTTTGGCCAGTGTGAAAGGGGTCATCAGTAGGGATGGGTCATGACTTTCAAATATTCTAAAAATCACAAAAAACGGGGTGTATGAGCTGAACCGGAGAAACAGCCACTGGCCGCTCACACTATCTTCACTCAGTGTCTTAGTGTTTTCTAAACCAATCTGTGGTTCCTTTAATTCCAAGAAGTGAAGCTGTTGTTCGTCCTTTGGATGCGCTGCAAACAGCTCGGTGAAGGAGGCCATGAAAGTTTTCTTCCTGGTTTATGACAGGAAGTCTCTCTTGTTCTCTGCCAAGTTTTCGATTAAAAAAAAAAAGAAATGTTGTTGTGTTTTGACTTCAGGCGGGAAGTGGCAGATCCAGGAAAATGGCGCGCTGAACATCACGGCGGTCTCCTTCGAGGACCGTGGACGCTACACGTGCGTCGCGTCCAACAGCACGGGCCTGACCCAGAACTACACGGTCACTCTGCGTGTGGCGCACACCGACAGCGGCCTGGGCGTGTACTACATCACCATCTGCCTGGTGGCCTTCACCGTCACCATGATCCTCAACGCGGCGCGGCTCTGTATGGTCAGCAGCCACCTGAAGAAGACCGAGCGAGCCATCAACGAGTTCTTCCGCACCGAGGGGCCCGAGAAGCTGCAGAGGGCGTTCGAGGTGGCCAAGCGGATTCCCATCGTCACGTCGGTCAAGACGCTGGAGTTCGCCAAGGTCACGCAGTACAAGACCATGGAGTTCGCCCGGCACATGGAGGACCTGGCACGGAGCATCCCCCTGCCGCCGCTTATCCTGAGCTGCCGCACGCCTGAGGGGGAGGCCGCCGACGCGGCGAATCCTCACCCGGATGCACGGGCCATTTGCCCGCCCTCCTCTGACGGACGTGCAGGGGAGGAGGAGCTGCGTCGGGAGCTGCTCTCAGGTGAAGGCCGAGGGAACGCCGTCGGTGAGGATGAGGAGGCTGGGCCGGGCCTCCACGTGCTCCCATCGCAGTCCCGGGCCAATGTGTCCTACGAGAGCGGCGTTTAGGAGGAAAAAAAGGACAAAAAGGAAAACTTGGACTTTCTGTCCTGCATGTGATAGTTTTGCACAAACAGAAATATTTCATCTTTACCTGAACAGGACATCTCAAGCCTTAATATCCTGCTCTGCCTCCTTCCTGCCTCATGATTCTTTTCGTCAATATGAAAACTTTCCTGCCCAAATTAGTTGGGTTTTTTTTTTACGATTTTTGTCTTTAGGACACCGAAGAAAAACAAATCACTTCACGCTCAACTCCACCGTCATGTCCGTGTCACTGTTCAACACTGTTTCGATTTGGAAACAAACAAAAACGGAAACATTAACGGTTCCAGCGTTTCCCTATCAGGCTGCAGAGCAACTCAAATGTGATTATTTTTACTTTAGAGCTCCACAACTGCTGGAGGAGGTGCAGGTACCTCGTGAAGGTTCCGTATGTAATCAAGGTTATATTTGTAAAAGATGCAATCGATAATTATATTACTGAAGGTAAACACCGATTTGGAGAAGGTTTGTGCTTGGTGCAGTCATTCCCGTGGCTCTAAATATTCATAGACATTGATGAGGCATCATGTTGTCCATCCCAGCAAGGTTTGGTTTTATTCCACCAGAAAATAAATATTAAGAGGTTTAAAATGTTTGTCCACAAGCTTTGTGAAGTTTGTTTTCAGCTCCAGGAAGCTTCAGTTGTCTCTTCGACGATGGACGAGTATGAAAATGAGCATGAAAGATCCTTAAACTCAGTAAAATGAGTCTGGTAACTGTGAAATATTTAAAGGTGTTTAAATGTTTGAAAGGGATCATCAACAGCTCATTCTCAGGGACTTTTTGATGTCATCTAACAAATGTTTACAATACAATACAATAAAAACAATGTGAAAATGTTTGACTGCTGTTTTGTCCCACCCCCCTTCTTGTAATGCTGTTATTTCACCGCTGTGTGGCGCTGTGGGGTAAAACCACTCCATCTCAGGATATGTCAGATTTTTTGGGGTTTGTGCTGAATACAGTTTTACATCTTAAATATGATTAAATATTATGTGGGCGGAACTAGGAAACTAAAGAGAGCCATGGAAATGATAATAATAAAGCATTTCCTTAAAAGCTAATTCTACCATAAATGTGTTCACAATTTAATTGATCACTTTATGCATTAATAGATTTAACTATATTTAATTAACAGAGGAATTATAAAAAGAACTTAAAAGTGAAATACTTCGTCCGTTTATTATATTACAAAAGGATAAGTGATATTGATATGATATTGAACAGTCAATAAGTTAAGCCAATAAGCACTTGAAAGCAGATCAATGAACCGACGGGACGACACAAACGGCTCTTTCAGAATTCAGAATTCAGAATACTTTCCCCAAGGGAAATTGTTAAAATTGTTATTGTTGTGCTGCTGATTACGCTGGAAATGTTACTGAAGTGCCTGGTAATGTGGATAAGATCCCCACAGTGACACACTCGTGTGTTTTTCACTCAGTGACTGTAAAGACACTGTGAGGTGAAGGTTTCTGCTTCCTGTCACTGACTGAGCTCCCCAGATGCTGGAGTTTGGGAAACAGGGTTTAGATCGAAACTGTCGGATTTGACCGTAGGATTTTGACAGGATGTGGTCATTTTGAGTCGCTCCTATCAGGTAACTAATAAGGCTACAGACTTGCAACTAGCAGCGTGTTGATGACATTGTAATTATGATACAAATATTGTGCTGTGAAAACAACTTACAGGTGCACTGACATGTGGGAGGGGCTTGTTGAGCCTGCGTTGAGGTCTGCGCTCTCTGAGGGCCTTTTCCACTCTGGTTTCACAGCTGAATATTAATCTACTTGCAACTGAACTGATTTTTTTTTCTTGAAATAAAACCTTGTTTAATTTCAAGCTCAAGCAAACTCCCCTTTGCCCCCTCAGGTATTAGCAGGGTTTGTTATGTCAGAAACGTGTTTTTCTTCAGGTTATGTCTCCTAAAGTGTCTGAGCTGGACTATGCAGACACCCAAAGCTAACAAACAACAGATGCTAAATGCACCATTCTTATGTCTGCCAACGTGCAACAGACTAAAATACACACGGTGTTTTGATAACTCGTCACAGAACAGTTAACAGGAAAAGATTTAGGATGTGAGAAGAGAGGCCAGACGTTTATTATCCTGCCTCCATTCAGCACTCAGTCGCCCTCATCGATAATAAAAAGATGCACAACTCTCTACAATAAGCATTTTCTTTATGTCAAGAGTGGCAGGAAGAAGCAGCGTGGGTAAAGAAGGAGGAAAGAGCATCAGGGGGGTGGTGAAGGAGAAGGTGCAGACAGAAGGTCTCACCTGGAGACACAGAGGAGGAGGAGGAGTTGTGACGGGGCGCTGCAGTAACACGTCTGGTCACACGGTGTCAGTATTGTACCGCTGTGGTCGTCGCTACAGGAGCCGTGAGGCCGCACGCAGAGCATTCTGGGCTGCTGGTCTGTCACAACATGCAGGTCCTGGCAGCAGGTTTGTTGAGATCCAACCAGGTGTTACCTGACTCAGCAGCACATCTGCAGTGTGGAGCAGATCCTCAGAGGAAGTTTTGGAAGGTCCAGCCTGCAGTCTGGTCACGCTTGGTAAGTATATTTAAAGCTCGACTCATCTCCAATTGTCTCCACACATCAGTTTCGAAATAAAGCACCGCACAGAGACGCATTGCTTTCTCTCCTCTGTGTTACAGAGCATTGAAACACTGCTGTGGCACATTTCTAAACATTGCCTTCAAAATACTCTTTTTATAGTTCGGTTTGGGGACTTTTCGGAATATTTTGGGATGAACTTTCACGAGAGAGTTGTTGCAGGGCGCGTGGGCCTGAAGTGGTGTACTATGTTATGTTA
>KV751385.1:4305-22404 GCA_001698575.1 Mola mola | reverse complement strand
GCCTTTAATGTTTTGCTTTTAACAAGCCTGAGCTGACACAAAAACATTTGTTTCTGTACAGAAATGTAACATTTGGCATACATGTCAGCACATCCAGAGCCACTTACGTTACATATAGTATGATATTTTAATATCACGTCAACTCGTCCTCTGGATATCTAACATACATATAACATTTAACATACATATAATATTAAAATAGATTAGATTTTATACATACATACATACGTACATACACATATGTATATAGTGTATATGTCTTAGCTCTTCTTTACATATTTCATACAGTTTATTGGTATTCACTATGTGTACATATGTCACGTGTGCAAACATACTGACTGTACGTCGACATTTTTTAAATATTATTATCATCAGCATTTATGAAACTTGTGGTCGTGTCTTCATTTATTCATATTCTGAACTGTGGAACAACAGCAGTTTACATCATTTAACACTATTATTTTTTGATGTTGGCAAAAGCTCTCCAAGAAAAGTCTTTCTTCCATTGGAGTTGTGTGAAAAAGCCTCGTTATCAGGTCAAAAGTTGTACCTCCGAATCAACTTGAGTGAGTTTTAGAAAGTGGATGCAGCCGAGAGCTGAGAGCAACTCCGACCTCGCAGGTTGGGGGATTATGACTTTATCCGGGGCTAATGAGAGCGGCTCAGCTCCAAAATCCCTTCTCCAAATCAATAAAGGGAGCTAAAAAGAGCCGGGCTGTTATCGGCTCAGCCACAGACCACAGCGGGCTGAGGGCGGGCGGCCGCGCTGTCAGGACACGCAGGCCGAGCTGGAGGCAGAGAGAGGCAGAGTGTGTGAATGTGCTTTAAATGTCTTCATATGATCTCATGTGCTAAAATAGAAACTATTTAAATATAGGTTCATGAAACCTAACCAAGTTCAATTTTAAAGTTTTAAGTTTAAGTTTCTTTTTGCTAAAAGAAATATGTTCGTACTTTCCCTCCGTCAAGTCCGTCTGAGTTTGGTTTTCTGCAGGATTATGTAACAACGGCTGAAGTCGGTGAGCTCACTATAAGTGGTCGATATATAGGGACATCCTGCGTGGGGAGTGACGTGTCGATTTTGGACGCAGCCCTCGTCTATACGTCTAATTTCCAAATCTCACGCAGAGGGCACGATTTAAGATGTTCTTGTCTGCCTCCTCCTCCTCCTGCTTCCTCTGAACCGCCACCTCCTCCCCAGCTCCTTCTTTTTTATGCCAGATCTGACTTCATGTCACTTCTGTTGTTATTGATACCTGCTCCGTTCTCTAACCTGAAGAACCTCGACAGTATTTAACGCTTAGCTCCCCGGCTCAGCCTTTTACCTGTTGGCACATGGAAGGACACGGAGCTCCCAGGGAGTCGTACCACCAAATCTAACTTACCGCAAAGGGCTGTCTTGCCTCCAGAGTCAGCCTAGAAGGGTGTTGGACGTGCCGCGTACTTGTGTGGTGCGGCCTCAGTTTCTTTGACTGCGGCTGACCTGCAGTTTTGCTGCGTGCTCACATACGTCCGTCCGACATCAAATAAGGTTTTCTTTTGAAGTTTTGCCACATTTATGAAGGAATTTGCTGCAGCAATAATGTAGCAGGGATTCATTAACGCAGTGACAAATACTCGTGCACCCACGGATAATTGAGCATACCAGCACACACACACGCGCACACACACGGCATCTAGTCGCGTCCATAACGGTACGCGATGCAACATCTCTCAGTGCCCGACACTTTTTGATCACAGTCGGAGCGAGACACTCTGGCTTCTCTCAGCAAACATCCCTTCGCTCTTTGTTGGCCATTGCAGACAGATAGATATGTCAATCCCCCCCACTCAGAAAACCCCAGGCCCTCATGGGGGAGCAGGGAGTGTGTGTGTGTGTGTGTGTGTGTGTGTGTGTGTGTGCTGATGGCGCCTTGATCATCCTTAATCCAACACCCCCTCTGTTCGGCACACACACACACACACACACGTCCCACTTCGGCCTGATCTATGCAAACACCATCTCTGCATGGTAAACAGCCCCTCCCGTCTGGCGACAGAGAGAGAGAGAGAGAAAGACATCAGTATCACATTCTGTCTGAGTGTGTTAATAAAGCCTCGCGTGCAGTCCGACTCTGATCCAAAAACAATCTCCATAACACCAAACCAGACACAGCTACGACTCTGGAGTTAACCACACGTCCAGGGTGAAATACGACTCAAAAACAAGATGTTTTTCATCGTTGACTCGGTTTATAAGTTTTGTCTTTGGAACCGTCGCACACGTTATCTTGTGTACAGAGAGACACGTTTCGTTTGTAAAGATGACGAGTCCACTGACTCCTGTTGACTCTGCTGCAATTTTGTCGCGTCCTCCACAAGCTTTGGGTTTGTTTGTTTTAATTTGATTTCTGTGTTCGAGTCACGAAAGAGAGTTTTATCGTCAGCTTCTGCCATGTACAAGTACACACTGAGATGAAACTATTTCTCCAGCACCGGGATGCCGCATTAGACATTAAAGCCCACCTGACGGGGAAGAACTGTCATTTTAACCCATTTAGATCACATCCTCCATCACACTTTCGCCCACTGAACCATTTCTTTGTATTTTTACATTAAAATCCGGTATCGTTTTCTTCCGGTAAAACCACACGTCCCGTGAAATTACACCACCGTGTACGAGCCAGTTTAAACCAATAACGTCACGGCATCCAGCTGTCAATCAATCTTCAACATTCAGCCGTGTTCAGCAGAGTTTAGCGGAGTTACGGCCGTTGCTGTAGTTACCAGCCATCCGGATTCATCCCAACCGTATGTCCCACGTTCTATCTTGTGATTCGTGCTTTCCTGTTTCATTAGGAACTACGTCAGGAACACACTGTCAAAGGTTTGTTTCAGGTGGACGATACTTCTGCCTTCTGTCAAGGTTCCCATTGAGCCAGGCCAGGATGCACAACACCCTGAAACTGGTGTTGGTAAAGGGACTACAGCCATTTTTAGTCAAATCACTTTTTATTTGTGTAGCCCAAATTCACATTCACATTCACAAATTGTCCTACTGGGCTTTTACAAACTGTACCGATGTGACCCGCTCTGCCCTCAGACCCTCGAACCGAGTGAGGAAAAATTTAAAAAACCCTAAACGGGGGAAAATAAGGAACCTCAGGAAGAACCACAGAGGAGGATCCTTCTTCCTGGGACGGACAGACGTGCGATAGATGTCACATGTAGAGAACACAACAACATGAGGATAATAACAGATTGGGAAGAATGTAAAAGACGTTCGTGAGTGTATAAATCCAGATTTATAAGAAATCTTTTGATCCAGAAGCAGGTGTAGTCTGCTGGTCCAGGAGTCATTGTGGTCCATGAGTCCAAATTTGAACTGAGCAATCCAGACCAGGATCCAGGATCCAAGTCACAGGATCTCCTGTCCCAATGTGGGCAGTCGGCTTCAGGCAGGACCACAGCAGCAGATCCACCACGACCTGGAAAAACTGCAGGCCGAGAAAGCACAAAGACTCCGGAGAAGAATTAAGTTAAGGTTTTGTTGGGATGTGGACATTTAGATATCTGCCGCGATGACATAAATACCTGCTGGATTCAATAAACCGTATCTTCTCCATCGATGAAATGACAGGTTTCTGTCCCGCTCTGACTTTCTGACTCATTCAGGGACTCTATCATAATGAAGACATTATTTTAATGCCATAAACAGAAGGAGAAGAGACCTGGTGAACAAGTGTGAGTGACTGAGCGAGCGAGAGGGATGAAAGAGAAGAATGTGCATTAAAAGGGGTGAGGGAAAGCAGGGAGGAACGTGGGGAGGAGAGACAGCCTGGCGCGGGGTTAAAATTCTTTCAGATCAGGTACACATTATAGGCCTCGTTAATATTCATAGTTTCCTCAGGTACGGCGAAGGTTAAATTTTACTTACTTTTCGACTCTCATTACTAATACATGACGGCAATAAGAATATTCAAAGCGGCCGGGTGACCAAAGGTTGATGAGAACCGTCCCTTTCCTCTGACATTTAAACACATTACCATTTCAGGGCCCCTTCCTCTCAATCGCGGCCGCCAGAATAAATTGCCAGCTAATCACGACTCACCCGGCGCGTCCTCCCCTCCTCCACCACGAGGCCACCCTTATTATGTCGGAAAAGAGGGAGGCTGTGTGAGAGGACTCCCGATCTCCGTCCGTCTCCAGCATTGACACAAATAAAGATGGTCACCATGTCCTCTACTTTACAAAAACGAATCCAGAATATCCTGATACGAGCTCTGCCATCTTGCTCTGGTGACGTCACTGAGCGAGTCAGTGCAGCAGAGAGCGAGGGGGGGGGCGGTGAAGTGTGGCGAGTTGGAACGTACAACATCAGCACGATAAAAACGACATAAAGGGCAAAGTTTCTTTGACGTGCACTTCGAGTTTTCAGCTTGGCGCACGGCCCATCTGCTAGCATGGAGGCGTTTGTGAGCTACGTGGCAGCCGGCCAGCAGGGGGGGCATCCGGGTGCTTTGGCGAAGCTCTAACGTTGCTTCCGAAAGTGCTCTGTAAATAAACAATGATTTTTATGGCTTTTTCACACAATTATACCAAATTTATATTTATAAATGAAGCACAATCAAGTCTGAGTGACACCCAACCCGTCATTCATGCTTCCATTGCATCACTGCTGGACAGCTGCAACAGGTATAAATCAGGAGTTCAGTTAACAGGACTCCTTCATACAACAAATAAATATATACAGTATATATGTATATATAATGGAGGCGTATCTGCACATCACGCTTAAAGACTTCAGAAAGGTCATTTAGATTAAAATGATTAAAATAACATTTAGTTCTAACGAAGACGGCTGCAGTGTTTGCTTTCCTTGGTGCTCTACGAATAGAATTCTCCGTTGCTGTTAAAGCTCTGCGCGTGCAGGGGACACAAACCTGTCGGCGGCGAGGAGGCCGGTGATGGACAGCTTCCCTCCCGGGCGGCGCGATGACACGACGGCGCTTTGGGTGAACAAACGGCGACAAAGCTCTCTCCATCAGGAACGATCAGCGTCACAGACACCCGCCATGACACGCAAGTGTCTCTCACCCCGAGGCAGTCGCCAACCAGGGAGGATGACAGGCAGGAGGGAGGGCGGGAGGAGAGGGGCCACGTGGGAAAACCACACACCTGCACAGTTTTATCCCGTCTCTTCCAACGTCGCTGTTACGCCCAAGAAAGGTCATCATTCGACGGAAGAAAAACAAACAAACGAAAATCCAGCATTTCCTGCGCAGCATCATCCGCTCAGTCAGCGGGACAGCAGTACGAGAGACACAATGTCAAGAAAAAGGACAAAATACAATTTTGAGAATAAAGTCTAAATGTTGAGAATTTAAAGTCGACCTTTTAAGACGATGAACATCTAAATGCTTCGTATGGATGAACTGGTGAGACCTCAGAATCGACTTTAGCCACAAAAAAATTCTTTCTCTGTCAGCTCATGAGCTCAGTGTCAGGACTTTAAAGAGTTAGTGCAAAAAGAGCGTCTGTTCACAGGGTTGGACGCTGAAATCGCAGGTCATGGACAAACACGAGCGTACCCATGGTCTGTAGAGGTGCGTTTGTTTAGCAGAACGCCTCCTGCTACTGGGGGCTGTTGTCTTTAATAACTTCTGGTGATCACCTATCACTTCTCACTGAACAGCGAGTTTGCAGATGTTTGACCAACAGTCCCTCAGAGGGCGAGAGCCTGCCGTGAGCTGGCGATTATGCGCCGCTCTTGTGTTTCCCAGCAGTGTGTATTGGACTGAGTGACAGGCGATGACTATTTGAAGACGTGCGATAGCTGCTGTTTGACTGCTCGTGGTGGGATTCTCCAGCGTCGACTTCAAGGCCGTCTTTGAAGTGATCAAAGTGAAAGAGTGATGATGTCAAATCGTCCTTCTGGACGGAGCGTAAGGAGGCCAGCGGTCCGCTCCTCTCAGCTTATTTAGAAGATTAAAGTGGGCAACCGGTTGTGGTTTGAAGATCGCTCCAACTCATGCGTGTCGTCCTGCCAGTAGCTCGGCAGGTGAGAATGGACCCAGTTTGACTTCATTTATCCCTGCTGAGGATGGAAATGCTGAAATGTGTCCTGGTTTCTGCAAGCATACTTCAGCTTACATATCATCGCTGTCTGAGCTAACCTACAAAACAAACCTGAAACAGGGCAATCAGTCACCGGCAACCCATTTGATATTTCACCTGGACTTTCCCGTATTGTGAGCAACATGTATAAGGCTGTGCCACACTTACACACAGCACTTCGCCCTAATCGATGCTTTTTCCTGGCATCTCATATTGAAATTGCGTCCGGAGCTTCTCGTTGTGGTGCCAGTTTACATGTTGCATCATGTTTTAAAAGAGTAAATGTACCACTGAGAACTGTCCTAAACACAAGTTTTCATTTTGGGTCCTAAATTAAGCTGTTTTGGGTTCATCTATGACCAAAACCGTTTCCGTTTCTGGAAGTTTCTGATTCAGTCTCCTGAAAAGTTTGCAGGTGCAGTTCAAACGACAAACTACCTGACAGGTGCAGGCAGGAGCCAAAAACGCGGGGAAAAGTTTGCTCCTGGGTCCACCCCTTCCTGCTGTTCCCCCCTCCCCCGCACGAATCCCTGCACGCCGGTTTGTCACGTAAACGAAGCTCGCAGACTGACAGGCCGATATCTGAGTCTTTAAAACGAAACTACCAGCAAATTAATTTTTCATCCTTTCTTATCAGTGACTGATGGGCCGCCGGGTCCCTCCAAAAACCCCCCGGTGTCCCCGCGGGCGACTCCTGCAGCCCGGGAACCAAGGTTTTCATCCTAAACGGTGGTAAATGGCTCGCCGCACAAATAATGCATAAACAGCTGTTTTGCCCAAGTAAGTTATCCTCTTAAAAGATTCAGAACCCTCTCTCTCTCTCTGCCGATCTCTCGCACTTGGTTAATTCATCAATTTCTTATGATAGCAACAGTTCTGCTGGGCGCGGGTGTTTAAGTACCAATTAGGGGGGCGGGTTCCCCTCGGCCCGTTCTGCCACACCTCTCCTCCTCCTCTTACAACACTCCTCTGCCTCTCTTCCTTCTTGCCACTCCGCCGCTGTCCGTTTTCTTGTACTTTTTTCGTATTTTTTCACTTTTCTGCAGGAGTCCTCCACGACCGCGAGCCGTCTCCTCTCCACCCACAGCAGAGGTCCGTCCTTTATGTCTGTCAAACCTCCTCCTGAGTCTCAGAGGCCCAGACTGGAGAGGTTTTCTGCAGTCTGTATTAACTTTTTAGTACTTTAAATTATTAAATCGTGATAATCACTGATCAGATGAGTGAAAACACACATCAATCAGGAGTTTAGCTTCTCGTGGGCGGTCGCATCCTCAGACCAGCACCGACTGGGACATTCTTTGACTTTTTAGCACTTTGAGTCACTTTTGAAAGTTGCCTGAACACCTGAAACAGAATCAGCCTCGGCTCAGACGGACGGACGGAGGAGCAGATGGCGACTTTCCCCTGCAGGTCACGTGATCCTATCTGTCTGCTTGTGTTTGAAAACCAGGAGGGAGTTCTGACGATGGAGGGGGATGAAGTGAATCTCTTTCTCTCCTGACAGCACTTCTGGCACTTGGGAGGACAGGAAGGAGCCGGCCACCATCTTGATTTCTGATGTGCTGCCACCTGGCTCGGCGCTCGTCTTCGGGCTCCGACGCCTCTGGAGGACGCAGACGAGGAGGCCGTTGTGTCTCGTGCTGAGTCTCTCAGAAGTCACCGCCAAACATCCCACAGACAAGAAAAGACTGCTGCCAACCAGAACACAAGCAGGGTGATGAGAGGCAGCTTCTTCACAGCTGAACACAGAGAATTTAAGTCTGCTCCAGCAGCAAAAACCTACTGCTAAATAAATATGACATCAGTGATTTCTGCAGCCGTGTCCACATTGTTTTGTACGTTTTGCCCCAGTTTGTCTGTACATTTCTCTCTTCTAAAACAAACATGGGGCTGGAGCGTCGCCAACCTGACAGTCTGAAGACGCAGTACGATCTGAGACAGTTTCTGAGGCACTTTGACTCGTTTTAGAGCTTTGTCGGGTCTCGTTTGTCGTGCAAAGTGCCACAAATTTCTGTCCTTCATCGTCAGACTCAGTCAAAGGAGAGAGTTTGTTCCACAGCGCACATGCCTCCTCCTGTCAGGGCAGATACGAAGAGAGAGAAGCTGCCTGGTCCTGTTTTATTTCCTGGTTCCCGCTCAGGTAGATGCAGGACGATCAGAGAGAATGAATTGTGAGCTCGGCGTCGTGGGCCAGTTACTGGTGCAATGTCTTGACAATAACTGTCAAGTGTTATCGATGTGCCTGATACATCAAGTCTATGAATCCAAAAGCCTGTGAGATCCCTTTAAAGCAAGAGGAGGAAGGAAAAAGGAGCTAAAGAAGGTCTGAAATGACTTTATGAGAACTTTTACATAAATATACACAATAATGCAGTTGTAAACATGTGTGTTTGTTAATGCGCTGTATTCCACAGATGTATTCAGTGTTTTTACCACTATGTTTTATAATTTATTACGTGTTTCCCCTGCAGTTATATGCGTGGGATAATACTGACAAATGTAAACAATGAAACATTGATGAAATGTTTTCATATTGTAGAAAAAATCCAGTCCAGATGTGAGAGTGTTTTTGTACATTTGTTATGTTGCAGACTCACCTTTCACCTCCCAACGCTCAGCTCATGTTTTCATTTGTTCCGATATAGTTACTGTAAAACCTTTGAATAATCTGATATTATGACAACACAAATTTTCATATTGATTCTCTTCTCTTGATTTCTTTAAGCATGAAAGTACGAAAGTGCTGCAGACTTGCTGTCTTTAAATCCAGAGAAAAGCCAGATGTTTGAGCCAGTTTACTGATCCCAAGCCTCATTTCTGTCTCATTTAAAAGATGCAGCTTGTGGCTCCGGGTTTAGCACTCGGCTAACATGAACAGAGATAAAAACGGTTGAACTTCGCTTTTGAAAACTGGAGTTATGGCCCTCAGGCAACAGTTATCCACCGTTTTACGACAGTTACTTTCAGAATGTAAACTAATGGGAAGAAGTCTGTATGTGTTCTTGCAGGTTCCTGCAAGCTCCCATACAGGAGCCCCGAAAGGACAAAACAAACCGTGGCTGTGGAGAGTTTCTAACCAGGGGAGGGTCAGTGGACGGAGATGAAATGGTTTGCAGATGCCCTTAAATCCCACACATGGGATGTTTACATGCAATTTGTGAGGTTTTATTGCACAAATGGAGTTTAAGTGCTTCAGCATCATTACAAAGCTTTAAGTTTTAGATATAAAACGGAAAGTTAATCATCAAGTCTTTGTTAGACGCGGGACAAAACAAAAATATTCTCAAATTAATTCACTTTTATTTAAAGGTCCGTGCCAGCTTTGAATGTTGACGCAATGAGGCGACTGTTTAATATTTCATGTCTTCGGTTGAAAGGTAGCATTTTCTCCACTCCTCTATGCTAAAACTTTCTCTCGCCAGCAAAACCTTCAACTTCTCAACACTCTCTTTTCCAGATTTTCACAATTATGTTAAATATTAGCATTGCTGTGATCTCTGCCTCTTAATGGAGGATGATGTGCATGTGTGCGTGTGTGTTTATTCACACCGGACCTTGTTTCCCTCTCTGCGTTTCCTCTCTGGTTCTCCTCTTGTAGGAGGCGTTCCATTTCCTGCCATCTCCAGTCGGATCCCGCCTGTTTTCCTGCGAGTCAGAGCTCAGGGAAAAGCAATCCAACCCGTCTTGGCAAGTGTCCCCAGATTCTTTCAAGTGCGCCGTCCACATTCATTTACTCACCCTTTCATGTCAGAGATTTGGTTTCATCCCGGCAATTAGCTTTTTCGTGTCGCGGGCGATTATTCTATTAAATTAACGACTCTGCGGAGATAATAAGGCTGTAATTGATTTTATCTGGCCCGGCCAGGCCTCCTCCTTCGGCAGCCCTGCTGCGTCGTTACACCTCATTTGAAGGGCTTTTCTACCATCCTGCCCTCATTAGCGCTGCAGTGTGTGTGTGCCTGACGAGCGCTTCATCTTTATACTCCCCACACACACGCGCACACACGCACACACACACACACACACTGCAGATCAGCATCCAAGCTGTGTAAAGTCATTTGTCAAACACTGGCTTTAATGGGATACACGGAGGGATCTGCGACACAAAGGGATGTTTTTTTATGCCCTTCTTGATGTTTCCTCCAGTTCCTTTTCAAGCCGACCACCTCCATCAACCTTTTTGCTCTTCAGCAAAAAGAAAATAAAAGTTCCTGTTTTGAGTAAAATAGCAGAAAAGAGGGAAAGGAGAAGGTTGAGGAATGGAAGGCGGGTAGACGGGTGGTTGGGTGGTGCTGGAGGTGGTGGAGGGGTTAAATGAATCATTCATTAGGTCCACAGAGAAAGGGAGCGCAGGGAGAGAACGAGCGAGCATGAAGCAAAGAAGGAGCAGGAGGAGGAGGAGCAGGAGGCTGTTCAAAGGGGAACGCCGCTGATTTTTTTCCGGCCTCCACAGAAGCGGGAGGTCGGTCGCAGGGAGCCCAGGGGAGCGCGGTCCGTTCAGTTTGGTGTGGACTCCCGCCTCCCCCTCTTTCCCGTGTGCCCCCAGGCTGATAGGGTCGGCCTCCAGATCGCTCTAATGAAGCCCCCGGCCTCGTCGCTGCGGGCCGGGCTGCAAGTGCTGCAAAAAATGTCAGATTCCTCTCAGGGTGAGCCGAGTCCCAGTCTCCCTCCCGGTTCTCTGAGTGACCCCCCCACCGGTCTGCTTGGTGACCCCTCAGCTCCCTTCTTCCCGCAGAAAGATTATCCTCCTTCATGAGTTCCTTTGGTTGCTCTCCTTCCTTGTCACATTTTAACGCCTCATTATGTCCTGAAGAATCCAGAAGAACTTTGAAGAATCTCAGATATCTGTGTTTTGTTTACTCCAGCTACAGTGTTTGACACACAAGGGGTCAATGTGTAATGTTTAATAGAGCCCGCCCACCTGTTTCCCAGCAGATCATGAATCATAACATACTTTACAAAGTGAGAAAGTCCAGAAGTTTAACTAATGCAGGTGTTGTGCGTGTGGAAAGTTTAGCACATCCTGTCGGATAAACCTGAAATATGTCGACAAAACATTGGTTTGTGGCGACGTGAGATGAGATCAGGTCGATGAACCAAAAGATAAAGCTGAAATGTGATATTTCTCTTTTGTTTCCCCATGTGGGTGTGAGAAAGGCTGAGTTAGGGTTAGTTACGGTGGCTGGGAGAAGTAAGAAAAATGTTAAAAAGCTTGAGACAATTTTAGATTTTTTTTGATAAAGTTTTTAGATTTTATTATACAAAATGACATAAACAAAACACTTTAACGGGGACAAAAGACATTTAAATTTTAGAGAACAATTTACAAGACGCACAGAGACAAATTCCAAAGTGGCAGAGCACTTTTTGTACAGTCCCAAATCCACTTTAAAAGGGATGAACCACATGCTAGACGTGATGATGAAAAGTGAGCAGTCAGTCAGTTTGTTTTGGTGACATGGACCAGAAAAAGAACCAAATGCTCAAATATTAAGATTTTACCTTGCACTTCCCAGCCGCCGCAGTCAGCAGACGTGGGGCCGGTGGCACCATTAGGGCTTACAGTCCTGCTCTTAGGCCCTGCACAGCCGCGCGTCCCACAGCCATAAACACCACCTGAAGTGTTTATTGCCAGTTTGACTGTAGCACCGTGACAACAGTGGATGCTTTAGAGAGCAGAGATGGAAGGAGCAGCGTGACGCTGACCTCCGGTCCAGACATGAGGAGTCCAAACTTCACAGCTACGTCAGCTGCAGCCCCGAGGCTCAAGTCTGTCAGGCTTCAGAACAGCCACAGTTATTCGTATAACATGGAATATATTCCCCAAAACTGAACTGAGCTGAGAAAACACAACAGTGTGACCCAGGTTCACCAAAGAGATCACTGTCCAATAGAAAAGCTCCGTTTGGCTGCCAAACAGCTAAATGACTGGATGAGGAATCGCTGCCATGATTCTTTCCTCACGTTTTGCTCAATGCTCTGCTCCTCTTCCCACCGTGACGCTCAGCCAGCCTCCGTACAGGAGCCTTAATTAACCCACACACCGCCGCTGTATGTTAATTGCTCTTCCTCAGTACTGTCATTAATCCCATTAAATCACCCGTTAATCACAGCAACATGAGATCACAGGAAGTGGGAGGGGTCTCCTGATCGTGTACAGGTTGTTTTAAAGATTATTTGAAAGGTGCAATTTGTAACGTGTCTCATCAAGCAACAGGACTGAATCTGACCATGTTACCACATGTTGATCCAGCGTTTTCGAGACATTAAAGCATTTTTTTTATACAGTGTGTTCTGTATTATGTGGTGTGATACGGCTGTAAACTCAAGATGATAAAAATATTCCTTCATTAAAGATGGCTTTAAGTTTTGCATCACTTTTTGAAGTTCATATTTCATATTGGTAATTGATCCAAAGTATTAATCTCTTATTGTTGTCTTGCTTCTCATTCTGGAAAAGATGAACTCGCTGAATCCACGTGTGAAGTCTTCTCCGCACTCTGCTCCCGGCTGTTGTCCATTAATGGATCCTGCCATTGATAAGGTGCATTGACTGACTTAATGTGCGATTGCTTCAACTCTGCAGTGGCTAACAAGGGAGAGAGAGACTCACGCCTGCAGGCAAAAACTCTTCGAAATCTTCCCTCTCTCATCGGTTTTCCCCCTTATTGTGAGTCCACAGAAGTACAGATATCCCCAGGACACAGAATCCAAGAAAGCTCTGATAGTGATTTTCCAAGCGGTTTCCTTGTGGGGTTTTCGTCTCTCTCTTTCTCTCCCTTCAAATGACTTCGGGGAGGCAGTCGAGCAACGTGGCAACTAACTAGATTAGCAGTCAAATTAAAAGTTGATTATTCCCCGGATATCCCCTGGAAATATATTTACACGGGCATTTAACTTTTAAAACCAGCAGCTTTTCGTTAACTCTCAGGCTCGTTAGCGCAATAACTCCAGGCCGAGTCTACAAGGACTCTCTGCACATTCTCGCCGTGTGTGTGTGTGTGTGTGTGTGTGTGTGTGCACGCTGTATCACACACAGGCGGCGCCTACCAAAGCTAATTAAGCTAAAGTAAACACTTTGAAAGTCCTTCTGAGGAGACTAATTATGACTGCGGCTCATCATTAGCGCTGCCGTCGATGGAGGACACGGATGAAACAACATAATAACGGCCAATGAGGCGCCACATTTCATTAAATTTGGTCATTTGAATTGTAGCCTGCTCGTTTAATACAACTTGCTATTAGTTCTGCTCTTTGTACAGGTAGGGCCAGAAGTATCTGGACAATGAAGACGTTTTTATTATTTTGCCTCCATACAATGGATATGAAATAAGACAATCAGGATGTGATCGAAGGGCAGACTTTCAGCTTTAATTTAAGAGTTTTCACCAAAAAAAAATGGCATTTACCGTTTACTGCCTTTTTATACAGAGTAGTTCTATTTACAGATGCTCAAAAGTATTTGGACAAGCTAATATAACTGTAGATATAACTGTAGTTTTTAATATTTGGATGAAAATCCTTTGCAGTTTTCTCCCTGGAGATGCTTTGCCAGGTCTTCACTGCATCCATCTTCAGTTGCTGCTTGTTGTGGGTCTTTCTGTCCACAGTTTTGTCTTCAGTAACCAAAAAAGCTGCGCTGTTGGGCCGAGATCAGGTGACTGACTCGGCCAGTGAAGAATATTCCATTTGTTTGCCTTCTAAAAGTCTTGCGTTACTTTCACAGTATGTTCAGGGTCAATTCCCACCTGCACTGTGAAGCGCCGTCCTACCAGTTTTGTAGCATTTGGCTGAATGTGAGCAGAGTACGGTCCTACACCGTGCTTCTGATTCTAAAGGACAAGGACACTTATTGGGGTCACTATTGAGTCACACCTCAAAACCACTCATTGACGAACTACACCTGACGAACTACACCTTACTTGTGACCCTGACGTACCTACACAGAGAAGGTCAAGGATGCAGTTGACCATCTCCAGGCTGTAAAGACCCTACCAGACGTCAAACAGTGGGGAATAGTTGGAACTCACCTCTCATCGGAACATCTTCAAAACCACAAAAGAAGTCGAGATTTCTTCGACTAAGGCACTTAAGATTTCATCCGTCCACTTTTGGTGTCTGTTGTGAGTGCAAAGATTGGAAGGCATTCTGTTTTCAGATCAGTGGCATTCAGCACTTGAGTGACTGCGCAGTGTTGAGAAAGTAAACTGCCAAAGAATGCGGCACAGACTCCAGTAGGAATTTTTATTGCGATTAAGGTGTAAAGTGTCTTAACAATGCGACTAAGATCCGAATATTCCATATGTGTTAATACGATCACGGGTTACCCTTAATGTGACCTTATTCCGAAGTGGGCGATCAGAAACTGTTGTGTAGATTGCAGTGTCTGATTCAAAATACGATGGTGTTTAGGTTAATATCAGAGGGTTGCTGTGCACGTACACGTAGTCAGGGTTAAAAGGACACGCACGTAAAATGAGATGCTGGCTGGGGGTCTCGTTCAAGCCTGTCTGATGCCCTCTTACCCTACGGCAGCTATGTCCTTCGATAGCTCAGTTGGTAGAGCGGAGGACTGTAGATTGGCAACGCCAGCTATCCTTAGGTCGCTGGTTCGACTCCGGCTCGAAGGATGACCTTTTGAGAGGTTTTTACAGAGCCATATGTAAAGACTGGTTCATCTAAAGACAAAATATCTAGAGACAAACTGCGCAATGTTGTGTTTGCTGTCCAAAGCAGTGAGGGAGACAAGGCGCAGCAGAGCCAGCTCATCAGGACAAGATTCAGCTGTGCATTTGCATCTGAAGTACAAAGGACACTCATTTGAAGACAACACTGTACACAGTCTTGACAGAGAAGACAGACGTAGTCAGTGTTAGTCAAGGACATGCACGTGAAACGAGGCTCTGTCCTTCGATAGCTCAGTTGGTAGAGCAGAGGACTATAGTTGGTAAATGCTGGCTGTCCTTTGGTGGTGGGTTCAACTCCGGCTCGAAGGATAACGTTTTGAGTAATTTTAAAGTAGCTGATTAAATTCCAGAACAAATGTTACACATCTTGTCCAAAGTCCATCTTCACCTCTAAAACGTCATGGGGAGTCCCATAGCTGATTAAATTCCAGAACAAATGTTACACATCTTGTCCATCTTCACCTCTAAAACGTCATGGGGAGTCCCGCATATCTTTAACACCTTGAGGGGAAGTTGTGAGACGTTTACCCTCTCTGCAGCCATGCAAGTCGTTATTGTCACAGCAGCCTAGGTGTGTCTCATCTGTGAGTAGTTCAGCTCCCCCAGCCGTTGGGGGCTCACTGGGGTCACAAAGTGTGACTGGGAGTTGAGTGGCCTGCCGAGGGAGAAGTTGAAGGAAGTTTGCCACTGACATCAATCATTGCAAATGGAAAGACAAATCTTATGAGACATCGTTTCAGAACAATATAAGAAAGCACAAGGACAGCAGCTGAGATGATTCTGTCCAAGTCTCTATTCACGCCTGATCGATCCTGAAGATCAATCAGTCTAAAGAAGACATAAAGGTGACTGGAGAATGCGGGCATCGATCTCGCTACCTCTCGCATGCTAAGCGAGCGCTCTACCATTTGAGCTAATTCCCCTGTTTCCTCCACACCATTAACAAATGGCTTTGACAGTGACACAAGTGTGTTTACCTTTTCTGAATTTAGCTGGTCAATGTCACCACAGACGAGGTGGCTGAGTGGTTACGGTGTTTGACTTCTAATTCATTGTGTCCTGCATCCATGCATTGCAGTTAAGCACCCTCGAGTATTCCCCAGTGGCTAAAAGCTTACTGCTATCTCTACCCTGCTAACAGTTTGACCCTAAGCCGATGCATCCTGCATTTGTCTTTGAGGCCATGTACAGATTATCTCCAGTCCTGTGCTTTCATCTGTCTATTTGTTTGTGTAGGTTCTCAGTCTTCCAGGTTGAAGTTGTCTTAAGTGCTTCAGTTAAAGGCATATGGACTTTTTTGGTTTTGAAGACATTTAATCTTTCAAGCGAGGCAAGATTGTTATCCCATATGTGCTTGGGGTGTCAGAGAAACTTAGAAGGACAAGCGACACTCATTTGAAGACAACAATGGAAATGACCACACCTGACCATGAAAGTGCTTGTCAGTCACTTGCCTAACTATTTTTCAGCCCCTGAAAATGGAGGCACTCTGGATAAAATGGCTGTAATTCCTAAACGGTAAATGTCATATTTTTGTTAAACCTCTAAAATTAAAGCTGAAAGTCTGTACTTTGACCTAAGTGGGTACCAGGGGTTTAGCCAAACTGTTTAGAATGAGGTACCCATTTCTTGTATCTGTGTGTATGTTCCATAATAATCCATAGTAGGTACTTTATCTTCCATTATCAGGATGTTTGGATGTTAATAGTATTTTTTTTTTTACAAAATGTATGTATGTTTTGTATGGGGATACAGGAGCACTTTTTATGCACATATAAATGGGATAATGTTAACCCAGCCACTGGTTCTTGGGGTGTTTTTATTCCAGAAAGTCTTGAACAAGATCAGAACCAAGATTTATGTTTTTCCTAAAAATTCGATCCCCTCTCCTGGTTGCTCTGATGTTCGCCTGGTGTAATTACTGAATGTGGTCCAAAAGTACAAAAAGTAACTTCCCACTAGCGACAAACAACAGTTGGGTTTGATCCAGAACGAGACCACCATTTTCAATGGACCAAAGTATGGTTTCCTAGTTGTGACCGTTCTCCAGCGATGGTTCCACAGCTGTAAGTGTATAAGTCCAAAAGTATGGACCAAACTTAAATTCGACCCACCTCCACGGTGCTGCGGGGTGCTTCGGCGCAGTGTCGAACATTTGCCGCACAGAACTGTATCCACAGAAAGAGCAACTTCTGCTGCAATGTGACATGGTCTCATCATTTGTCTGCAGATATCCAAAATGATTTTGTCTTCAGTTCTCTGGCCCCTTCTGACTCTCAACGCCAAACTTTATTACTATCGATCTGATCTGATTCCTCACTCCATATTCCATTTTGCTCTGTGTTTTAACTGTGATGTGTGCATGTACAGTAGAGTGCACTGAGTGGACGGCGGGCCGTCCGGAGGCAGAAAAACAAGGGGCCCCTCCATTCATAATTCACTAGCTGGATGAGTACTGTAAGAGCGCTACTGATGGGGGAGAGATAGAAAAAGAGGCAGGAAGGTCCATTAATGGAGTAATCTCATACTGGGTGGGGAGCAAAGAAAAAAAAAACATCTTAGCTTCAGTTTTGATAGTTCTCTTTATGTTCTCTGTTAACTTTGGCTGAAATTTAACAGGATTTCTCAGGGTTTGAGCAAAATAAGGCAGTAGTCCCCCCCCCAAAATACCCAGACACACTACCAAAATGCAGTTCAGCTTCCAATAAAACATACTTACCTAAGAAAGACACAGTTTTTGTTAAAGTTGGCGGTGTCCGGCCAGGTTTTGCGATTTCCGCCTCCTCCTCAATACAAGTGATGAATTTTGTTCGGTTTGTTTTTCTACTTAACCTCGTTTTGACTGAGCGGCCGACACTTGTCGTGGTCAGCCGGGAGCCGTCCTGGACACTGTAATCCATTCATGTGCTGAAAACGAAGCGCACAGTCCCAACTTGGGCCCTTGGATGTTCTGAAATGTCTCTCCAGTCGGCCCGCTGGGACGCAGAGAGATCAGCCATCATCTGTGGTGTCCAGTCAAGTGTGTCAGTGAGTGTTTTGTTGCTTTTTCACTACACATGTGGCTGCTGCGTCCACTCATGAGACGAGTCTGTGGGGACGTGACTGCGCTGTGGTCGGCTGTATGCTTCCCAACATGCTCTTCGTGTGTTTGTGCGTGTTCTATGCCTTAACCTGAGAGAACGTCCACCGCATGTAACCAACAGCGGCGCATTTCATAGTTTATATTTAATCGATGCACGGACACAGAGGCTGTACAGCTTCGCCAAGGCCACACAGTCCTGCGGGTTTCTTGAAGAAATTTGAACAAAACTTAAAA
>KV751384.1:1823378-1835423 GCA_001698575.1 Mola mola | reverse complement strand
CAGTAGGTGTTTGGAGAGGAAGTAGGGTGGGTTGGAGGAGGATAAATTACTCGTCTGATGGGGAGTTGCGTCTCTTCCCATCCCTCCTCCTCCCTGATGGACAGCACCTGGGAACCCGTCCTCTGCTTTCCCAACATCAACTCCTCCTGCAAGCGGCTGTCTCGTCCCCTCTCTGAGACAGCGGTACTCTTCACCCTGCTGGCCTTCGCCTCTCTACTCACGGTGATACTCAACCTTCTCGTCGTTATCTCCATCTCCCACTTCCGGCAGCTCCACACCCCGACCAACGCCCTGCTCCTCTCCCTGGCTGTGGCCGACCTGGTGGTGGGGCTGCTGGTGATGCCTATCGAGGGCCTGCGCTACATACAGACATGCTGGCTGCTGGGAATGCTCATGTGTGCTCTGACTCCTTATGTTTCTTACAGTCTGTTCTCTGTGTCATTGGGCAACATGGTGCTCATATCCATCGACCGTTATCTAGCTATCTGTGATCCACTGCTCTATTCCACTAAGATCACCCTGAACAGAGTTAAAAATGTGATCTGTTTATGTTGGGTCATTTCTCTTCTCTACAATGGCTGTATTCTGATGAGGCACCTAGGGCAGCCGGACAGGCTCAGCTCCTGCCATGGAGAGTGTGTTGTTGTCATCAGCCATTTGGTAGGAACTGTTGACCTTTTTATGAGCTTTGTTGGGCCCTGTACTGTCATGGTTGTCCTGTACATTAGGGTGTTTGTGGTTGCTATTTCTCAGGTGCGTGTCATTCGGTTGCAGGCTGCAGTCACCTCTGTCCCTGCAGCTTCAACGGTGAAAAACTCAGAGAGGAAGGCAGCCAGGACTCTAGGGATCGTAATCGCTGTGTTTCTAATGTGTTTCTGTCCGTATTACTACCCTGCTCTAGCAGGTGAGGACACGTCGAATAGTTTGTCTTACTTTGCAGTTTTGTCCTGGATCTCATTGGTAAACTCCTGTCTGAACCCTCTGATTTATGCTATGTTCTACCCCTGGTTTAGGAAAGCTATCAAACTCATCCTCACACTCAGAATACTGCGGTCTCACTCACGGGAGGCCAAGATCCTGTAGACAGAGCTGAAAATATCTATGCTTGCTCACTTTTATTTGCTTTATCTCCCCTCTAGCTGGTCGGTTGTGTTGCAGCATTACAGAGTACCTCTACAGTGACCACAAATACAGATTGTGAGCTGTGAATTGCATGTTGTAAACAGTTTTTCTCATGATTACACACCTAATCACTACGTGAAACACACGATGGTGACTTAACATTGAAAATGCCTTCCTTTTGAACCGAAATGAAACACTGTATGTTGATATCTGACAGTAAAATACCCCACATGCAAGTATGAACAGAAATATTATTGTGACCATGATGTTTTAGTAATAATAAAGATAGCAATTCAGTAGTAATTCAAAGGTTAAGAAAATTTCATAAATCTTGTCGTGGTACTTGATTGTGATATAGTATGATAAATATACACATTGTAGTTAAACAGAGTATTTACAGTTGGCTTGATAGCTGTTTATCACTTGTCAGTTTTTCTGTAAAGTTTGTCTTACTTTTCTATATTGTAAGACTACTATATCAATATTATTATATTATTCACTATATTGACTATATTCTGCAGTGGAATCTATTTTAAGCACTTCTCTTGCCAGCATTGTCATTAAAAATAACTAAATCAATGTCTCTGTACTCGGGTGTAGTATTTTGAGTAAATATTCGTTTACTTTCCACAACGAGTTTGCGTGTGCGTGCCTGCGTGCGTTTGTGTTTGTGTTTGACCAATCAGAGCTTGGGGCGTCATACTTCCGGTTTCCTCCTGCTCCTTCCTGTCGCCGATGGATCCTGTCGGCCCGCATCTTTTACACGTCTTATGAAGAGCAAATATTAGGTAAGTGCTTCTCAATATTATCGATTCGCCGACGGCGCGTGGCAGCCCAGGAGCTTCCTGTTTAGCCTGAGGCTACATTAGCGCGGCTAGCTCTCCCGTTTCTCCGACCCGCCGCGGCTAACTGTTAGCTAGCATTTAGCTAGCGTTAGTCGTGAACCATAACAGTGAGCAGACAGCCACCCGAACGCCGGTTTCCAAGGTGAGGTGATGTTCTGTTGGGTTCTTTTGGGCTGACACGCGACTCTAGCGAATCCAGTTCTTTCGCTGCGGTTAAACGCGGGCCGTGTGCTAGTTTAGCATGGCTAACGCTAGCCAGTGAAAGGTTGAATGAGGCCAACGGCTAACGCCGCAGGCGCCGTCCCGAACTCCGTTTAAAAGAAAATGTGGTACTTTAAATTCGTTTTGTGAAGAGAGTTCACGTGTAAAAGCAGTAAAAACGCACTTTAAAGTGGTCTTTTTTAAACTTTTTAAACCCACATGTGAGTAGAGCTGCTCAGTTTGCTTGTTGTAGTTCTGATGTCAACATGTTGATTTCTAACTCTGAGGTGGAGATAATAGATTATGATTATCAATCGGTAACGTAAAGGCAGAGCTTTGTTTGAGGGTGACCTAATTTTTCAGTTTTATAAAGGGCTGCAAATGAAAACTGTTCAAAACAAATTACAGTCAATTGAATTTAGACATGGCTTTGTTGCAAATGACAGAATGTTCTCTTTAAATTTTGCCACAGCATTTTCAGATAAACATCTTCTATAGCCAAATTTATTCCCAGATGCCGTGCAGTCAATTAACGTAAACTCAAATGTAATGAGGTAACGGTCAGACAGAAGAGGGTTTTGAGGAAATTTTGTTAACTTGTCAATTTATATGCTATATGTTAAAACAAGATCAAGGATATGATTGAAGCAGTGTGTGGGTTCATTCACATGCTGGGAAAAGCCAATTGAGTCTAATAATGAAAGAAATGCAGAACTAAGGCTGTCAATTTCTACATCTACATGAACTCTGGTTTCCTCAAGGTTAACATACACTCTAGTGTTTCTTAACCTTGAGACAGGCTGTTCCTGTGAGCAGAGAAGCCTGGTTCACAGCCAGGCTGGTGAAGTTGGGGAAATCTTTTAGATGATATTTTGTAATTAATGCCTGAATTTGTGCCTAAGTACTCTGCTGGCCTACCATTTTTAAAATTCTTTTCTTCTGCGGCATTTTCTAGGTTTACTTTCGTTCCTTTGCCGAATGAACATGCAGACAGCTTCTGAACATAATATGGCGGCCGCCAGAGTTACGTTGTCTTTATTTCATTACAGCGCGCACCCAAATGTTAAAACATCGTTGCGTGATCACAGCATGGAGCAGTGGAAACGTTAATTTTTTTTTAGCTGTATGAAGTTTGTATACTTAAATCTTGAATTGATTCGTCGAGACTGTGCACTCCTGAAAGCGACGTTCTTGTGCCGGTTAATTTTAACACAAGTTTTTGAAAGTTGTATCGTTTTACATTTAATACGTCAGAGACGCAGGAGGCGTACCTTGCAACATCTCTGCTGACATGTGGGCGTGGCTTGTTTGGTGTCGGTGGAGGTCTGTGCTCTCTGAGTGCTTCCTTGTTTCAATAGTTCAAGCTTTCACAGCATCCAGTGTTTTTGTTCTTACTGCTGTCAGCACTCAGCTGTCACCCACAGCTCGTTCTGAGTTTTCTTACTGTCAGAGTCTGACCTGTGCCTTTTGGTTTCCAGACCCTCACGATGGCTTCTCGAGCTGGTCCGAGAGCAGCTGGCACAGACGGCAGTGACTTTCAGCACCGGGAGCGGGTCGCCTCACACTACCAGATGAGGTATATGTGCTGTATATGATACGTGTTTGGTTAACTTTTACCGTGTGTGTGACGCCCATCTGTCCCATCTGTCTCAGCGTTGCCCTGAAGTCAGAGATCCGGAAGCTCAACATCGTCCACGTGCTGATCTGGGTGCTGATAGCAGCTCAGGTACCGTCACACCCGCAGACACCAACAAACTGGTGACGTGTCCTGACCGTCTTGTCTCCGCCTTCCAGGTGACAGTGAGCCAGCTCACCCTGGTGTCCCACAAGGTAGTGGCCTCCCCTTACCAGTGGGAGTACCCCTACCTCCTGAGCATCGTCCCCACCGTCTTCTGCTTCCTGGCGCTGCCACGCAACAACATCAGCTACCTGGTGATCTCCATGATCAGCGCCGGGCTCTTCTGCGTGGCGCCGCTCATCTACGGCTGCATGGAGATGTTCCCCGTGGCGCAGCAGCTGTTGCGGCACGGCAAAGCCTACCGCTTCATCTTCGGCTTCTCGGCCGTGTCCGTCTTGTACCTGGTGATCGTCATTGCCGTGCAGGTGCACGGCTGGCAGATCTACTACAGCAAGAAGCTGCTGGACCAGTGGTTCGCCGGCACGCAGGAGAAGAAGAAGAAGTGAGCTGTGGAACCAGTCAGCGGACTGGTGGATTGAGCCCCGAATGATTCACATCCCTTTGCATCTTTTCTATATTTATATTTGATGTGAAAAGTACCTGGACTGTCTGTGGCTTCACGCTGTGTATGGACACCTGGAAACAGACCAGCAGTAACTGGAAGAAGACTCCTTTATGAGGTGTTTCACACAGTTGCATCAAATAAATTTGACTATCAACAGGTTTTCTTGGTCATTTTGAGTTTTAATTACATTATTTTGACAATAGCACACAAAAAGCTCTTGAGTATATAGTGCAGTATGAAGTTTTGAAGGTCAGAAACTATTGAAAAACTTAAATTTGACCCTAACCCTTTAGTAAAAAAACAAACAGTAAAAGTACATAAATGTCATAAAATAGCTGCATTCTCACACATGTTTCCAGGAATCGTCTAAAGATTTTGATGGCTACATTTCTAGACACCAAATGAACAAAATATTCATTACAAACCCATTTATCTAAAATTAGCTACAACAAAATTAAAAGCTCCCCCTCTCTCCTCGGACATTACACGGTAATGAACAAATAAGGCATGTTTCACTGAAACAACCAGAATCTGCCTCGTTTTGGGCAAATCATCTTCTGATAAGCGGGACTGTCTGACTGACAGCGTTTCTGAGCTTCACTTAAGCGTGAAAATGTTTCCCCGTGAGGAGCTGCCGCACCTGAAACAGATGAAACGTTGAGTCGGGACGCCCATACTGTAGATATGCTAACCCTAGCAGGAAAAACGTGGGACTGTCAAAATAACAGGTCAATAACACATTAATGTGGCTCATCAAGCTGCGCTGGACACCGGCCAGCAGGGGTTGTCAACCTCTTTTTATCTCTGAACTGCGATAGTAAAAATCACTACAACTCTTATGGATCCACCTAATTACCTCTGACACACGTCTAATTTTGTTGGGCCTCAATTTCGTTTGCTTTGCCCATTTTATTACATGAACAGTGGATACATTTTCTGAATGAACCTCTGACCGAAATCCTTTTGCTTTCAAATTAAAACGGCACATATTGCTATTTTCAACTGATTAATTAGTATTTTGTATTGTGAAGAGAGGAGACAAACAGTACCCTGGCTCAAAACAATGCGGTGAGCAGCGGATTCTGTGTTTCGGTTGGCCTACAGGCTGTTGAAACTGAGGATAAGCAAATCTTACGTGTCAACGTTTCACTTGTGCAAATGGCCAAATTGCTGAACCACCAGAAATAATTTCCTTGCTGCCCTATAGCTGACTTCGTCAGCGGCAAAAAAGACATTTCCAAACTGAAAACGGTCCATTTAAAACTACTGTAAATGACGTGGTATCGGATTGCCCCATTGGTCATTTTTTTTTGCCATATTGGAACAACTCATTTTCACTAATTTTGTCGCGTAAAAGTAACCTTACCTTTTCAGCAGTGGGCCATTCAGGCAGCAGCTGAGATGGCAGCTCGTTCTCCAGGTTCCTGGCGTTGGGGTCCGCTCCCCTCATCAGCAGCAGCTTCACAGCTTCCACTTGACTCTTGTGGTTCTGCAGAGCGCTGGCGACGTGCAGGGCCGTATTTCCATTGAACATCTGAAACGAAATGGGTAGAATCAGTTCCTGATGATTTTTTTTTTTTTGAAAACTTCATGACGACCAGACAACCCACCCTGACATTGATGACCCAGTGCGACGACGACTGCCGGAGGAAAATACGTAACAGCTCAACGTTGGCCTCCTCCGAAGCCATGTGAACGCACGTCCGTCCGCTCCTCTGATCCTGCAGAAAGGTTGATCTCTTGATCTTTTGGTTCAGTTATCTCAGAAATGACACCAAACTCCAGTACTTCTCATACCATTGTCCCAAAGGAGGCACCCATGAGAAGCAGAATCTTGACACATTGAACATAGATCCACCTCTTCTTCGCTAGCTCAGTTTTTCTATACAAGCAAAGATTTTTAATAATCCTGCGCTCTCTAACAACGGCGTTGTGGGACATGACCGCCGTGTGCAGCGGGGTCAACCCTGCGGACATGAGACAAGACATATTCCATCACAGAAGTACCAGAAAAGTTCTCCGCTAAATCAGGTTTAAAAAGACTAAAAACATACCATCAAAGTTGAACGCTTCAACATCAATCCAACGACTGCTCCCCGCGAAGCTCCTCCAAATGCTCTGTAGAGAATGTCGCGATAAATAATCACCATGTCTTACCTCCATGAGTACAGAGTGATTGGAGCAAAATGGGTCAAATATCCGATAAGGTAACACGATAGCCATGAGTTTGTCTCTAGCGAGCTCTGCAGTTACACATTGACAGGATGATAAAGTGATTCTTAGGACAGAGAGGTCTGGCTCACCTGAAGACTGAGGAAGTGGCCTTTCTCGGCACATACGTGCAGCGGCGAGCGGCCCCACAGGTCCCAGGTGTTGACTTGCGCTCCGTGACTCAGTAGGTCTCGGACCAGCAGGTGCTGATCGGTGGCAGCTGCTATCTGAAGAGCCGTCTGTACAAAGCGTCAAGCGCGCAACAATGCACAGGCTTAGACGTGGAAGACAGAGCGAAACCTCAAGTCATCGCGTGTGTTTGAAGCGTACCTGCCCGTTGCGTTCTTTCAAGTCCAGGGAACCGCATCCTGCCATTTTAGTCGCAAGAACGTAAGCCAGAGCCCGTTTGCCTTGTGCCACGGCAATGTGAAGACACCTGGCCGGAGGAAAAGAAAATAACAGTTGTCATTTATGTTGCTTTTAGTTATTTCACCAATTTGTCGTGTCCTTTTAGCCATTTCAAATGTGTGTTTGATATCTAACAAAGTCAGTCATTTTAAAACGGTTAATCCATCACTAGTTGACACCCCCCTTACAAAAAACACTGAAATATTAACAATTTCATGCAATTATTGACGTTTAGATAACTTTACTTGGTACCTTTTCCTGGTCTAAGTCGACGACTCTCTGGGTTAATACGTACGTGTCTCCATCCCTGTCCTGTATGTTCAGCAGCTCGGGAGAAATTCCTCCGAGCCTCCACTCCTCTCGCTCTATTTGCCAGTGAAATAAAGTCATTTTGGCTTCAGCCCTCGGAGAGACGTGTCCCTGCACGGGTTGTTGTGGGGCGACAAAGCCATTTCCAGGAGCGGAAATATTCACGCTATTTCGTGGCGCCGGAAGCCCCTGCAGATGAGGAATCACGTCAGTGGGAAAAACTTCCGATTTTGTACATTTCACTTTATGCTCCAAGTGGTTGTTTTCCTGCGAGCAGTTCCATTTCTAAAAGTGAATCATTTTTCGAGAACAATGTGATGGTGGTTTGTGGTATTTGCTTCAAGCAAATACCCCCACTTGGCACTCCCTTTAGGTAATTTGCATACCAAAGACTTCCTTGTACTGAAGGAACTCAGAAATCTAAACATCTGTCCTCGTATGCCAAACTCTGAGTAAACTGTGATAAAAACCGGTTTTCTGTTCCTGACTGTCACTAACCTGCCGTTTCATCTTTAACAGTTCCTTCACTGTGTTCTTCTTGAGCACAGTTTGGGTGCATCTTGTAGGCTTGGGGTCATTTGGCAGACCACCTGGGGGTAAAGACAAAAACAACAGCATCATGAATGAATTTGCAATCAGCAGCAACACATTGCGTAGGATGGAAAGGTTTGGATATTAAATGCAACACTGGCCGGCACACTGACAAGTTTTGAGTTTAAAAAGGGGACGTTTGGTATTTTAGAGGTTTCTTATCCCCATTTCCCAGTCTTTGACACCTTAACATTTCCCAAAATACAATTCTTTTTTGAGTTTAGTTACTAGGAGTGGTTACCTCGAAAAGGCTGTACAACACCATGATGCCGGGCGAGTCAAGACATGGGAAATAACTGACACACTGACTACACTCATTGTCATTCCATGTGTCTGGTAACACAAAGTCGAAACCTAGAGCAAAATGTTTGAGTGTTTTTGACCCAGAAACTCTAAAAACTAAATATAACACCTTTCTCTGCATCTGGGCCACTTTTCCAAAGTTTTTCAGCGTCTTTCGGTCTGTTTAGAAAGTCTCTGTTACGCCCCAGAGGTAGAGTGAGATAAAGGGCTGCTGAAATGAACTTTTTCTTTTCGGAATCTTTTAAATTTATTCTCGCGTACGACTTCATTTTTGAACTCTGAATTGTTTTTTTTCCTCACGACCCGGCTGTTTAAGATATTCCACAGACCTTGACGTGATCACTTTCCATTCAAAACCATCTTCTTTCTTGATGTTTGACAAGTTTCTGCACATGAAATAAAACTAAGACTTCGGATTAAGAGCTGAGGTGGACTCAGATTGTGTTGCTGACAACAAGCACTGACCTTTATCAATCATGCAGGCGGTCCCCTGTGACAGACTCTGGCCTCCTCTGGGCTCCAGCATGTTTCTGAGCGACTGAAGCCCTCCTTCTCAGCTCATCTGTCAACGCAAGTAGAGAAAATGAGGAACCACGCCTGGCTCCCAGTTCCTGGTTTACTTAAGTTGAACCTGAAAGTCGCTTTCAAAATAAAAGTAGTCAACTTTTTCACACTGCTCAAACTTCAGATTCAGTCCTATTGACATGCAAGCAAGGTTAACTGTCGACCCGGCTGTAGAGAAACCACAAACATGCTATAAAACTTTAATCTGCGTTATAAACACGTTCTGTTAGTTATCCATAAATGTAAAAGCACTTGACTGTAAAATACACACCAATGTCCAAAATGAACAAGTTTTACACACCTGTTTGTTGACTGGCGTCCAGCAGTGGAACGTATGCAGAACACACAGAGCAGGAACTATTGTGGCCAAACCAAATAACTTCTCTGTGAGAGGGATTGTTTTAAACGTCACTTCGTTAATTGTTTATTGGTGTATCAGATATTCAGAGAGAAGTCGGCAGATTTTCTTTCAGTTGTTCCAGTTAAAGGCGACCTTTGGTTTCTTTTGGAAACAAAGCACGGCTGTTATTTTCTCCTCTTAGAAGAGACACAGATCTGACGCAGAGTGGCATTGGAGTTTAGTGGAGCTTTACGACAAAATTTTAAAAAAATAACTTTGCAAAAAATAGAAAATGTAAATTCATTTTGTCAAAATTCAAGGTATCCTAAGGTTCGAAGATAATCGTGAGAAATGATCGCAAACGCAAAACTAACGTTGCCAGGTTTGCCTGCCTACGTGTAATTCACATTTTAGGAGGTACAGGAAGACTGAAGTACGGAGAATAACAGATATCAGAAATGTACATTTCCAGCGATTACACCGATAATAATAAAGTTCACTGTTGTTGTCCATTCATTTTGATAAAGAAGCGGTGAGTTTTTTGATCAGTGTGGAGGCAGTTTTCATAAGCCTGAATTCTGTTATCTTACCAGCAATTATCCAGTGGCTTTTTAACTCGTGACTCGTGAAATTGGTTCTCTACCTTCCAAAGGACCAGATAACTGCATCAAACTTCTTCTGTCAGACGTGTCTATGCCACGACTACCAACTAGTTAGCATTTTTGGCAATAACAATATCTGGAGCATAGTTAGTGCCAAAAACAAAAAAAGAAAAAGATTTATTTCCATCGGTCTGACTTGTGCTGTAGCCTTGTTGAGCTAAACGGTCTTAACAACTGTGCTCTATACTGTAGTAATTTATGTATCTATATTCATTTTAATTCATGTTGAATTGAACTGCAGTAAAAACACTGAGACAAATTTGACAGAGGAGATGATTTAGGACAACTACTTAACGTCTGACATTAAATGTGCTGACATTTTCGGGCAATAAATTTACTTAAATATTAAAAGGTAGAAGTGAATTTGTATACCATGTTTAGCATCCTGGTCAAAGTAGCATTAAGTTACGAGTACCTTATAAATATACGTAAGTACACAACATTCCACCACTGGTGTACGCGATTTAAAATGACAACAGTAACACTGAGAATAAAGTTCATTTTTCATGTTTATTGTCGGATAACATGTTTTTTTGTTCATACCCGAGGTGAAAACATAGTGTCATGATTTAGGAACGTCACATCGAGCAGTCCCCAACACCAAACCGTTCACGGTACAAACCAACCAAATCACAGTTAAAGGTCTAAATGACAACAGATGGCTCAGTTGGTCTTCAAGCTTCAGTGCAATGAAACTCGTCCGAAATTAAATATCAGCCTCATGACATGAGAGAGGCCAAAAAGTGAGGCCAAAGCATCTTGATCGCCACCCTGGTTGCTGCCTCCAGTATAGCTCCTAAGCCCCTCCTCTATTATTACCTCTCAGCCAAGGATGTTTCTGTGTCTGCTGACATTTATCTGTTTGTTAACAGGATATCTCAGGAAGTTCTGAATGGACTGGATTAAATTTTCATCAAAGGTGTATCTCTGCCCATCCTACAGCCAGTTAAAATCTGGTGACCAAAGGTCAAACATTAAGGTCGCTGAGGTCAAAAAGCAAGGTTTTGCCATTTCTACAAAATGAACTGACAAAGAGATCCAATTAGTATCAACACAAGGTTACATATTTTTTGGACATATCTCCAGAAACAATTGACGTACAAAAGTGTCAGTGGTGTCATTTTGTAGCTAACCCCAGGGTCCATCAGATGGCCGTGTGTCAAAAATACGTGAGCTTGATCACATTTATCCGATCACGGATACTTTGCCTTCAGTTTTTTTTTTGTTTTTTTTACAATTGGAGGCAGTAGCGGCACCTAACCTATCTTTATTTATGTCATTGCTCCAATCGCAGGGACGTCATCCTAAAATAACACATTTAAAGAAACCTTTAATGACACCAAGACAACATAAATAACTCTTTTTATGTCCCTTCATGTCAGTTTGTAGCTTTGGTGTCATTTTTTAACGGGTCAAATCTGCTATTTTCACGGCCGTGCCCCAACACTTCTACAGTGTGAACACTGAATTAACAGAAACACTCTGTCTCAATCCCACAAAAAAAAAAATAAATACATATATATATTAAAGACTCAAAACCCAACAAAAATATATAGAAAGTGCTCTAAAAGTCACGGTGGAGGTTCTCGGCCGACAGTAACAGTGACGTGACGAGAAACACGAGCTTCACAGTCTACAGAATTAGGCTCAGAAATTCTGATGAGCATAGAAAATAATGCATGAAAGATGCTAAAATCGATCTCATGTACCACCGCCTACAAAGCTTTTAAATTAAAAAAAACAAACAAAAAAAGGGGGGGTGGGTTAATGAAGAAGACGTGTTAAGTCGACTTAGTGTGTCCTGGTTCTCCAGAATGATTCGGCCGGAGCGTCTTTCTCCCAGAGTGAAGGCGAGAGTACAGGTGGTGGTCCGCCATGTTTGTTCCCACGTTCCTGTTCGCGTCAGTGCTTCCGGCCAGTCGCAGCCTATTTGTGGCCTGACAGACAAAATAACACAGCTAACGTCGAAGCTAGGTCAGCTGAACAAGACGTGAACAGGGACGATCGCAAAAGTATGGACGAAATTCAGTAACGTTCCATCACCTCCTCAACTTTGACCAGTTGCTTAGTATATTCATAGCATTTTGGCATTAAAAAACTCCCTAAAAAAGTCGGCAGTAGGGATGCACCAACATGGAAGTCCTGGGTTGATACGATAAATAAAAATAACAGTCAATAGTAAATACGATATAATGACATAAAGAATTTTACCGATAATAGTTATTCTCATAATAATGGAGACATGG
>KV751384.1:1811867-1823364 GCA_001698575.1 Mola mola | reverse complement strand
AATGTCTACTAGTGTATAAAAGAATGTAGACGCAGACCGGAGCTATTTTTGTGCCATGGTGGGAGTTGAAATACTGAAGCAGACACTGACCTGCAAGGTACTTCGCACCAATTAACATCAACATGCTGCCCAAGATGTAGAAGCCCAGCGGCGCGCTGCTGAAGATGCTGGGTTCACCTTTCAGAAGAATAAACAACAAACAAAACAACAATCCATATTCATTTTCTCTCTTTTAGGGAATGTTGCTTTTAATTTTTTTTTTTCCTTTAAGTGTGGAAAACACATCAATAAGCCAGCAGGGTGCTTTTATTATTCCATATTGTGATTGTTAGAAGCTGCAGCATGATGACTGGACAGCTGCAAAGATTGATTTTATCCCATCACTGGCTACAGACAGGACCCTAGCTACACGTAGGCCTTAAATGCACGGGCATTGCTTTGGGAATAAGTGTTTAATAAGTGTTGTGGGTCCACAGCACAACTGTCAAACTGCAACGTCATTTTATGAGCTTTAAGGAATGTTTCCATCAGTCGGGATCTGCGCAGTGACAGCATTCAGCCACTAGGGGAGCACAAATCGTCCCAAAATGTCCAAGAAAAGTGGGCAGATGGGAAAGCAAATAGTTTAATTAATTGATACGATTTGTTTGACGGCCCTCCGAGAGCAACCGTCATGAGGAAAGTGCAGTTTGACAGAAACGTGTGCCTGCAGAGGATTGTGGGAGTAACATGAGCACTGCATACTGTTTCCGTTGATAACCGGCTCCGTCGTCTCCCAGTTCATGGACTTCTGCACTGCCTTCTTCCAGCGCGCGTACCGGAACTCACTCTCTGCAGACACACAGGAGCACGTTTACTTTGAATTGACCGATGAAGCCGATGCAGCGCCGACGCCGGCTCGACGTACCTTCAGGGTTGATCTGAGGCTCGGACTTCTCGGACGTGACTTCACTCAGGTCCTCTGGGCTCAGACTCCACACGCTGACGCCCTCTGCTGCCCCGGCCGCCATCGCAGCGCCCAGCGCCGTGGTCTCGGGCATGGACGGCCTCACTGGGGTCACAGCACGATCGTTACTGATGACATGAGTTTGCCACCTGCTGGCCAACTCAATGAACTAACTCCTAATATTTGTTAAGTTACCGAATGGAAACACACAAAAGTGTCTATTTCTGATTTTCAGAAAACTTTAAAAGGAAACCCAGCCAGTGATCCTGTCTGTCATCGAATTAAACTGTGTAAACTGTGTGGAGAAATCCGGAGAAGCCTCACCCACGGGGATGCAGAGAATGTCCGCCTGCAGCTGCATCAGCAGCCTGTTGGACGTCATTCCTCCGTCCACCTGCAGCTGCGTAAGTGGGATGCCGCTGTCCTGATTCATGGCGTCCAGGATCTGCACCCAAAAGGCCCAAATTATTACACAAACGCCTGCTTCTAATACAGAAAATATCACGGAAATGGTCATTTTATTGAATTTCACTGCAATTGAAGGTCAAATGATGTTCAAATTATGACTTTAAAGGACCAGGACACTGTTTTTTTACCTCTCGTGTCTGGAAACAAACAGCCTCCAGTGCAGCGAAGGCCACGTGGTTCTTGTTAGTAAACTGAGTTAGTCCACAGATGATCCTGCGACACAGAGACACACTGGTTTCAGCAGGCTGTGGGAATTATCGCCCATGTTCACTGCAGGCCGGGTTGCGACCGGGACTTACCCTCTCGCACTGGGTTCCCAGTACGGTGCATAAAGACCCGAAAACGCCGGGACAAAGTAGCAGCCGTACGACGTGCCGACGGACGCGGCCAGTTTCTCTGCAGACGAGAGGAAACAGAAAATCGCCACCTGTCATTCTCCAAATATTACATATTGATTCCATATTTTACTGTCCTATTGTGGATAACCAGGACAAAAACAACATTGTGCGTTAAAAAATGATTCAGAGATGTTGTGGTTAGCTTGATTCCAACAGAGGGCGCTGTCTACATTTGGACTGGTCAAGCTATTGAGTTGACAAGTGCGAAGCTGCTGCTGTTTATCGATCAATCAATCATTTTATTTTTAAAGCAAAAATCAAACATTTTAACTGTGTTATTTAAAAGATTTGGAGTTTTTCTCAATAATTTATTTTGGTAACTAAAGAGCGATCTAAAGATTTTGCTTTGGGACTTTTTTTTTAGCATTAATGACATTCTATTGATAATTAAGGATGAAAAGTCATGTTTTAACCAGGAATCAACAATAAATATTTCAGCACTATTTTTAAGTAAAAAAAAAAAAATACGCAGGTTGACCTGCCACGTTCATAGTTTTAGTTAGCATGCAGCTATGCTAACATGCAAACTGGTCTTGGCGTCACAGAGAGAAAATCAAGCCCCGTTTCAACATAAACAGAATAATTTCACAAAGATGTCCAAAAATCTGTAATCAAAGGACGAACAAAAAGTTGTGAAACGGAGAATATCTTCCTCTGGCAATTTTTGTTTCTAGCGGCAGCTAACGTCATGTGTCCAGACTGCAAAGGCCAGTTTGATTTTACCTAAGTGGAAACAAACACTGCTCGCCGCATCCGAGTCGCGGTCAAACGTACCGAGCTCCTCGGATGATCCGATGATCCCGAGATTGTCTTGCAGCCAGCGAACCACGGCGCCTGCGATGGCCACAGAGCCCTGACAGGAAGTGCCAGAGGGACGCAACAGAGGTTAACAGCGGACTGAGAGAGCGATAAATTCACAGTGAGGAATGAAAATATTCAAGGATTAAAAGAGAATTCCGATGTTTTTCAACCCAAGGCCTGTTTCCTGAACTTTGGGGTTCTAAAACTTCTACTGCTCGGACGGATTAGCTTGACAAAGCTTTAGAAATGTGTGAGGTCGATTTATTCCAAATTGAACTGCTCCTTCAGAATGTTGGGAGCTCCGTCACTGACAGACAGCAGAAACGTTTGTTTCATACAGTATCTTTACAGTTACTGAAAAAAAACGGGAAATTGTAATATGTTATTCAAGATCTTGTACCTCAAGTGCATAAAAGGCGGGTTTGTCGCGACCCAGTTTGTAGGCCACCGTGGTCAGAAGACCGTGATCAGACATCACCGGCTGTAGAGCAAACAGAAAAATGACGTAATCCAGCACGTGTACATCACTGCCGGGCGTGTTTAAAATACAAATCTACAGCCTTGTACCTTTGGTCCGGTGTTTCGCAGGAGAAAACAGCCGGTTCCGTACCTGAAACACGCCACACGTTGAGCCGAGTTTAACCCAGACGCCCCCAAATGTTGTGATCACAGAGGGTCGCTCACGTGTTTTTAGCCTGCCCGTCCTGAAAACACATCTGTCCGACCAGAGCTGCCGACTGATCCCCGAGACACTGTGTCCGAAAGAAAGCATCTCTCAACAAAAACGCCACAGCAAATCAAGTACGCGGGAGCAGAAAAGAGATTTAAAACTTACCCCTGAAATGGGGATTCCTGAAAGAGGCCCAGATTTCTGCCAACAGAGAAGATGTAACGTTAAATTCTGATTAAAAAGAGCAATTTTACACAAACAAGTGTTTCGTTTCTTAATATATTTGTTGGATCTTTGGTTAAAATCAGTTGTGGACACGTCTGAAGCTCTGAGTTGAAATCATTTCAGTTTATAGGTTGGACTTTTCAATTACCTGCTCGTTCTTTTTTCGGGGTGAGGAATGTTTAGGAATGTTGGCGTCCAATGGAAGTTCTAAATACAGCATCACTCATTATTTGACCACAGGAAGCCAAATAATTCAAAGGTACAGACTGTAGTTCAGGCACAATGTGAGGGGGAAACGGGGGTTAGGGTGACCCCGAACACAACAAAATGTCTTCACTCCCACGTTGGGTCGGTTAAACGGAGTTCACAGACACAAGTGTGTGAATGAAAAGGTGCTCCAAGAGTGAAGAGATTTATGGGGCGTTGCGGGGGAAGGGTCGGCTGTCGGGTAGCGTGCCACAACGGAAGCTATGAGGGTCGGGGACCAGCCACTACATTTCCAACACAGTGTGTGCTCTTTTAAAGCACAGAAATAAAAAAAACAATTTGAGCCAAAGTGACTGGAAACATGAAAGGAACAAACATCAGCGTGATAAAAACCGTCTATATCTTATCTATATCTGTATCTGACATGGACTTCGAAGTTTGGCCCATTTGCTCATATGAAGATATGAAGCAGGCGGGAGTTATGACTTTTACTGCAGTCGGCCACCAGGGGGTGATCAACCTATCCTGGCTTTACTTTTGGGTCTCATGTCGTCAGTACAGTCGTAAAACTTTGCTGCTCTCAGTTCAGTTTAACCTGAAATCTGCAGCTTGGCCTTAGGAGGCAACATTAGCATTAGCAACAAAACAAATGTCCAACATTAATTTTACGTCCATTTTTGGTCTCCCGAGTGAAAGTCTGGCTCCGTCTGTGCCAGTATGCTAACTTGTCTATCTGTTCTTCTGCACTGCAGCATGTTGGTACATTCAATTTTTAGAACGATGTTACTTGATGGTACTCATGAGAAAAAGCGCTAACAACAACTAGGGAAACCGGCTTGATCAATGTATAAAAGGTAAAGTTTCTTCAGCATCAGTTTTGTGTCGACCTTAGTCATTTGGCAAATTTTCTTAAATGTTTTTCAGTGGCAAAGATAAAAAGTTCCAAACACATCATATTGGTACAAACCATCAAATAAAAAAGAGTGAGAAATGTGCCTCTGTGGATAAATATCCAGCTTCAGCTGCTAAACTATTAGCCTCCATATGCATCTTGGAAATGCACTGCATAACTGCGTATTCACTTTGGCCACAGAGAAGAGAAGCGGGACAGGTTGACTTCGGACGACGAGAGGGAACGGCAACGGCGAGTTGCTACTTACCCGGCTAGAACATATTTTCTACCAGTCAGAGAGGAGAGACAACGGCACACACAGAAGAAAAGGCCTAAAACAACCTTCGTGAACTTAAAATGTCTGACAACTAACTGAACAAACAAACTTTTAGAGTCACACGAGACACAGCAACGAAATAACAGACAGAAAGTAAATATAAAGTAGACATTGACGGCTTTAGCTTAGCTTACCATGAGGCCATATATTTCTGAAGAGCTCCTCACTCTGGGTAAGATCTCCATGGGAACACCAAAATATCTGATAGGTCAAAAGAGCAACAGCGTAAGAACAGTTAAGATAACTCTACTTGCTCCAAAACACATCTCACTTTGCTGGTAGCTATGGCAGCTGTTAGCTCAGTTAGCAGTTAAGCTAGCGGCCCGGCAGGTTGACACCCGTCCTGCCTTTTCTTGACATTTTGTTTATTTCCTCAGGTAAATGCCACCAGAGATCGTGAAATTTGTGCTCTTATCCAAACTGAAACTATCAGGGTTATCAGGCAAACGCCTCTGGTGGTGCAACGTGGTATTACAAGAGAAGATGGGAAGGGGCTAGCAGGCTTCAGTAGCTATCTCAGAAATCAGTACATCCTGTAGACATGTTCGACATCATATCAGCGCAACGTTTTCCTCATGTTCTGTTTCTAAAGTTCATTTTATGACGTTTTACGGTGAACTTATGGCCATATTTTACAAACTGCGTTTGGTTTGGTTTATTTATTTGTCCGTTAGCAGCTAGATTTTTTTTCTGTCAGTCCCTGTCGGCCTCAAATGATTCAATTTTGGGCTTTAGAGGTCAAAGGTCACAGTCAGGAAAAACTCCCAAATCTCATAAAAATTCCCATTTGTTAACATTAGGCAACATTTCAAACAATCCTATCTTGGCCAAAAGTCAACCAATTTGTTTCTTATTTAAACGGAACATCTACAGTGCCCAGGTTTAATCCCAGAATAGGTTTGGCCTTGACAGTTCAAAGGTCAAGGTCATAACAGGCAATTTTCTTTTTAATGACCTATTAAAACAGATATATGAAGAAGCTAAATTTAACAGTGTGAAAAAAATGCTACATTAAATAACAGTGAACTCGAGTTACAGTAGTTATAATTTTTTACATCAGTGACACCAGCATGAATGTGCGTATCTCCAGGACTCGGTGTCGTACTTGCAGAGCTCGGGGTCCCAGTCCAGAGTGTGAATGTTGAACAGCATGGTTCTGCTGGCGTTGGTCACATCTGTGCAGTGGACTCCGCCCGACTTCCCTCCTGTTAAACACTGTTGCAAAAATAAGAATAAATACAATCAAAAAGTGTTTACGGCCATCGCCAATAGATGAAGTCGAAGGAGTCTGTTCGTACCCAGATGAGCCAGGAGTCCACGGTGCCGAACATGGCGCGGTGGGACACGACGGCGTTGTGGACCTCGTCCACGTTGTCCATCAGCCAGCGAAGTTTCACCGCGCTGAAGTAAGTGCTGATTGGAAGCCCTGTTTTATGCTGCGGGATGACGACAACGTGACTCTGTGCTGTAAAAAGCTAACGCTAGGCTAACAGCCCTCAGAAGTAGCAAATGTCTTTCCAAACAGGTGTCAGAAGTTGTTCTAATAGCCAAGAAAAGGAAAATATTGGAATGTTTTGGCCAATTAATCTCGTAATCGTGGAGAAAATTTGCCAAGTTAATCATCAACGTTAACTTAATAAACTAAATTCAACCTCCCTTTCGATGGAAAAACTAAAATAATATGAGGTGAGACTGTCATGATGCCTGAATTTCAAACTCCAGCATGGAGTTCTGTAGCTCGGACCTTTTAGCCATTTTGTTTCGGCTCCGAACAGTCTTACCTTCAGGTGGTTCTTATTCTGTCCTGGAGTTTTGTTGATCAGCCGCTCGACGGTGGATTGTGTCCGCAGATCCAGCCACACTGAACAAAGGCAGCGCCGTTAGCTCACACCCACAGGGAGGAACACAACTACAAACAGGACCCAGGCACATTCCCAACTGTTACCGATGGCGTTGTAGAGGGGCTCGCCACTCTCCTTGTCCCAGACAAGCGTGGTCTCTCTTTGGTTGGTCACTCCAATAGCTGGATTAAGTCAAGCAGTGACGGCAGAGGGTTTAGCTGATGTTTTCTTTTTTTTTTTTTTAGCTCTGTGGGATGAATAAAAGCAACGTTTGCGTACCTTTAATGTTGGAGATGTCTATGTTGAGCTGGGTGAGCTTCTCACACGTGCGCTCCATGCACTCGTACACCGACTGCAGGATCTCTTTAGGGTCCTCCTCCACCCATCTGAAAGTCACAACACACCAGAGCTACATGACCCTGAAAACTTGTGCGTGGGTCTTTTAGGAAACGTGTCAGATCTATCTTACCCCTCCTTGGGGAAACTCTGCCTGATCTCCACCTGGTGGTGGCTGAGGAGCTCTGCTGTTTTGGAATTAAACACCTTTTAAAGAGAAAGAACGGCACTTCAGCAAAATGCCCCAAATGAGCGTCCTTTGAAGCCCAAACCTGCTTTTCCTGCCTAAAGGTTACAGCTGAAACCGGGAGGGAGCCATAAACATCTAACTGTGTTGTGTCCTTTTCACGGGACGATTATCACAGCTGCCTATCACAGTTGGTGCTAAATATTTTCATCAAAACTTTGGAGACGGTGAAGCAGAAATTCAGCACAGGAGACTGTTTTACTGTCACAGCACCAACCCACATAATAAATCACAGCATTTGTTGAACTACAGTTAAGGGTTAGCACATTAAGAAGAAAAATTGGGGTGTATTAATTTAGGTATTGATAAATTTTAAATTTCAAAACTGACTAAAAAAGCCTGAATTAACCATATTAAAACTTTTTTTTAAAAAATATAAATCCAGTTTCAGGTACAGGGTGGACTATATGAACTACTAAGGCTTATTCTAATATTTCGAGTTGGTTTTTTTTTAGCTGTAAGGCCAAACATTGTAGTGAGTCTAGAATAAACATTGAATTTAAATATTCACTTTCTTAAATAAGTAATGAATATAGTTTATTTTTTAGACGCACTAGTAGTGTTTGTTGAGGGTAAAAAGACATTTTCAACTATTTTGGTCACATGCACATCAGTCAATTCTCACCAGTCGGAAATGTGACTAAATATGTTGATATGGCAGCAAAAAATCTACTTGAAATTATATCCGTTAAAATAACAAATAGAAAAATAGGCCATAAAACGACCCTGTCGTCGTCTCGCAGCCATATGGAGCACGTAAAGGCAGCATCACCTGACGCTCTTTTACGGCTTTTTAAACTAAAAACACAGCTCATTTAGTAACATTGTGACGCAAAAACACATAAACTGTCCGACTCTGACTGCTACGTGACTGAACGCTCAATAATAAAAGGTTAAAGTGGATATTTGAGCTAAGGGCACCGCCGGGGCGCCGACGCGTGAATGAGCCCGACAGTGAACACAACACGGCTAGCTAACTCCCCGGTTCGTCTCACCAAGAACCGAGTGGAGCTCGTTCCCTGGTCGATGGCGGCAACCAGCGGGCCCAGCATTATTCGGTGTGACGACGCGGCCATGGTGCCGTTCATGGGCGGCCCCGCAGCTCCGGCACCGAACTGGACAGGAAAGCGAGGATCAGCACCGGCAAAGCGGCTCAAGATCGACCAGGAGAAGACGAGCGGCGGGTCAGTCGCGGAATTTATACGTAACGCTGCTTCCGGCGTTCACTGATAACGTAACAAACACGATTTTTCGCTGTGTTTTTAAGTAGCCTTTGTCAATCTGAGATCTCTGTCTTTTATTTGTGATAACTGAATGAATTTATGGACTTTTATATAATGGTGCTAAAGTTAATTAGCAGGATTAACAAATTATTTAGCCCGAATAATCATAGTTATTGTAAAGAAAAGATTAGTTCCCATACCGGGAGTCGAACCCGGGCCGCCTGGGTGAAAACCAGGAATCCTAACCGCTAGACCATATGGGAAGATGACGACAGCGTCGGAAGAAGAGTTTGTAAAGATCCTACTGTTTACATTCAAGGCAACAAGTCCCTACACAATATGGTCAATAAAAACACAATTCAAGCACATACTGTAATACTCGCGTGGTTTATTCATCAGTGTGGATGCTGACTCATCGAGCATCCACCCTGATGTTGTTGTTATCATTATCATTAGTACACTTCTGCACGTTTTCTGGCACATTTCTCCTTTTTTATATTATCATTTAGATCGTTGTAGAATTAAAAGTTTACACACACGTATGTCTGTAGAACCTGCAGATTACGTCGTGTCACTTCTCTTACGACAAGCCATAAATGAGGCGTCCCAATGGAAGGAAATCATTCAATTGTTTATCAAACATAAGGAGCTGCTAAGACTTCCATCTATGAGTTCAGGGACAAAACAATTGTTCCCATACCGGGAGTCGAACCCGGGCCGCCTGGGTGAAAACCAGGAATCCTAACCGCTAGACCATATGGGAAGATGAGAGGCACGGAAGAGATAACTGTATATAAACAAGGCGTACCGTACACACGTTTATATTTCTTTCACACGCTATAGTAGACATTCAGTTTATGAAAGACACAGCTCAGATTTAACCTGGGAAGTTTAAATCTGGTCTCTTCACGGGGAAGCACGACTTGAATTACAAATGTTTTAAAACTTATAATGTACACCGACATTTTAATTTTACTTAGTATTTCACTTTGTGGGGACTGATTTAAATTCGTATAAAACCCTTATTTGCATCATTTCTACCCGCTACACCTCACGCGTCTCTTCAGGGAAAGGCGATTGGTGATGACGACATCAACAGTGGACCGTGTTGTCGTTCTTGAAATGTGGGAAGCGGCTCTCTCTTTCTTCGATTAAATACAGATTTCCTGTCGACATTTAACCACCAAAGTCTTAAAATGTAAGTAGTGGCATCCAGTCTGTGTTTTGATAGCAGCGCAGTGAAATGATGAGCGGAAGTTCCGCCAGTTTGCCGTGCAGGTAGTTCACTTCAGTCATGTTTCGTTAGCTGATAGCTAATAGCTCTTAATGTGCCTCTTTTTTCTTAAGGGCCGACTACTGGAAGTCACAACCGCGGAAGTTCTGTCAGTACTGCAAGTGCTGGATCGCGGACAATAAGCCTGTGAGTCGGAAGGAAAAAAAATACTATTGGTATCGCTGCGAACAGCGTCCTTACCGAAACATGCTAAAGAAATTCTTGTTCCCTCCCTGATGTTTGTTTTCTGCAGAGCATCGAGTTCCACGAGAGGGGCAAGAACCACAAAGAAAATGTGGCTGCAAAGATCTCTGAGGTACATCATGTTTTCCCTTCTCGTATAATCTTATTTTTTCCAGGTTAATTTCATATGCCAGATGCGCTGAGATTAACATGGCTATGAAAGGCAGATTATTCCTAATCTTCAATTAACGAAGGCGCTCCGTGGCACGCTTGGCACCTCTCTCTGGTCTGGCAGGAGAGATAAGACCCGGAGCTCTTCTCATTGGGCACCGCTCGCTGATGCTCGTCCTATGTTTGCGTCCCTAGATCAAAAAGAAGAGTGTGGCCAAGGCGAAACAGGAGGAGCGCATGTCCAAAGAGTTTGCCGCAATGGAGGAGGCTGCGATGAAGGCCTACCAGGAGGATCTGAAGAGGCTGGAACGGGAGGCGGCAGGTATGACGGCTTATTAACGTGGTGTGTGTTGGCTGCTGCCGCTCGTGTGAATTCATTTTTGTGTGTGTGTGTGTGTTAGGAATAGAGTCACCGACCCCAACGACTGCGCGGCCGCAGCCTCAGGTCAGACCTGAGGTCAGACCTCAAGTCAAACCTCAGGTGAAACCCCGGAACAAACCTCAGGCCAAAAGACAGCCAAACAAATGGAAACCGAGGCCGAAGTCCATGAAGCAGACGGAGGCGCAGGTTTGGGTGGAGGCACAGACGGATGATGGACAGACATACTATTACAACACGATAACAGGAGGTGGGGAGCGCCTGACAACATGTTATCACGCTGCTTTTACACTTGTGACGCTAACTGGAGGTTGTTTTTAATGGCAGAGTCTCGGTGGGAGAAACCAGAGCGTTGCCAAGGAGGAAGCTCCGCCTCTGCACAGCCTGAGGTTCGTAATGTGACGGTTTTGGTTCTTTTACAGTGTCTTAATTCTCTTTAAAACGAGGTTTATGTGAATATCTTGTCCCCGTAGAGCTCCTCGGGCTGTCCCTGGATGGAAGCCGTCAGTCCTGAAGGTTACACGTATTATTACAACTCCGAGACTGGAGGTGAAGTTTCACAGATTCACTTATTTCTGACTTTGTCCTGATGGACTCTAATCACACGGTTCCTCTCCGCCCCATGGCAGAGTCCAGCTGGGAGAAGCCGGCAGACTTTCCGTCCAGCGAAGAGTCCGGACCCAGCGGAGAGGGAGAGGAGAAGTCACCGGCTCCTGAGCCGGAGCCCTCAGAGGGAGACGAGAGCTCTGACGCAGCTCCGGCTCCCGAAGAGACCAGTGAGCAGCCCAAAGTCCCAAAGATCACCTTCAGGGTGAGGATTCCCGCCTGCTCATATGGTTTCTGTGGGAGCACAAATCCCAGACAGACCTCGCAGTCTAAATCCCTGTCTTCGTTTCAGAA
>KV751384.1:1798452-1811650 GCA_001698575.1 Mola mola | reverse complement strand
GTAAGCGAGGAGGCTCCTAAAGAGGAAGCGAAAGAGACGACAAAAGAGGAGGAAGTCCAAGATGTGACGGCTGAACCGGAGAAGAAGCAAGAAGAGGCGCCACAAAGCGCGACACAAGCCAAGAGGCGGAGAGCTGCGAACCCGTACGGGGCCTGGGAACAGATCCGGGAGGAGAAGGATCCGTAGTGAGTGTCGACGATGAGGATGCAGACGGAGCGTGAAGCCCGCGGACCTTTAACCGTCCCGTTTTGTTTCCTCCACAGTGCCAGCGTGGATTTACAGCTGCCGCAGGTGGAGGGAAACTCATCCGGCGCCGCCAGCGAGCCGCCGCCGCCGCCGGAGCCCAAACACAAGTTCAAGGAGCGCGTCATCACCTCGCTCGGCGACGAGGGCGGACCCGCTTTATTCAGGAAAACCAAGGCGCAGAACGGCAAATCCAGGAGCCTCCGTCAGAGAGACGACGACGACTGACCTTCACGGCAGAAGATGAAAGACTCTGACGCAACATCCAGATGTGTTTTTACAAACATAAAAGGCGGAAATCGTTCCCAGCCTGTACAATATTTTATCAACGTCACAGCTTGATCATCGTTTTTATCTAGTTCGGCCGACGACGTCAAGAGAAACTCAAATATGAACGTTGTATATTCCATATTTTCCATCCCTGCAGTTCAGATCGTGGACAGAAGTGATTTTTAAAAAAAAAAAAAACAAAAAAAAACCCTTTCTTACCGTCCTGACACTTAACCGAATGATTTACCGATTTGGGATTAATTTTACGAATGCAGGCAGCAGTGAGGACGAGCGCGGACAGGAAACTCTGGCTGGCACGCAGGGCGGGACGCGCTTGTCAGGGACTGATAGGCGACAACAAACGGCGCTCGTCTGCCGGGACGAAAGGTTTCACTGCCAGGAAACTCTCACATCCAGCATAAATACAAAAACAGAGAAATATCGTGATACATTAAGCTTATGGGGAGATAGCATAGCTTGAATTTCCCACCTGTGATGTCATTTAGGGAACTGCCACGACAATAGTTTGATATTTTATTACAAAAATAAATTCTGAGCGAGCTGCATTTTTTTTTTTCTTTTACACGTTGTCATTTGACAGTTGCAGGAAGTTGTGATGTTGATGATGAACTATTTTTAAAGGTTCTGCTGTGTCATCACTATGGAAGAGGATTTGGGCCACTTGGGGGGGAAAAAATTGTTTTTCTCAAAATTTGAGAAAAATGTTATTAAAATATTGGAATTCAGAAGAAAAAACATGACAGAATTCTGTTTTTTCTCTTTTCTAGTCTGAACTTGAAAAACAGACTTAAACTAGAGAATTTCAATTTAAATTCTGTGCAATTCTAAATTGTCTTTTTTTTTTCATTATTTTATTGGAATTGATAAGGAAAAAAAAAAGTTTTCAAAAAATGTTTTTGTCTCAGTATTTGAGAAACAGAAGTCCTTAGTCTTAAGAAATTTAAAGAAAAAAGTAAGAATTCTGAGTTGAAATTCAAAAATTTGGTGAGTTCTCCCTAAAATGTATCCTTAAAATTTTGAGAAACAAAGTTTTTTCCCAGAATTCTAAAGAAAAAAGTCTTTTTTTTTTTGTTTGCTTACACAAGTGGCCCTACTTGTCTTCCGTACATCCCAGTGTTTTAATCCCCTTTGAGCGAATGCGTCCACTCATCACTCGGATTGGTGGTTGCTGTCTGGACTCCTGCTCTCCGCCTCCTCCAGCAGTGCCGCCGTCTCAGTGTGTTCCAGTACGTCACAGATGAGATCCTGAAGAGCTCCGCCTCCTCTCATAAACTCCTAAACGTGGACCAAACGCACAAAAAACCCCTTAAGACATAAGACAGGCACCAGACTGCAGGTCCACGCTTAGACGTCTAACCTTGATGTCTCTGGTGACGTATCCGGTCCGGTGGTCCGTCACGCGGTCCTGGCTGAAGTTGTAGGTGCGAATCCTCTCCGACTGAGCGCGCGTGCCCACCTTCGGTCAGAGCATTTGGGAGTTTATGGAAGAAAAGATCCGTTATGCTTGATGCATTTTTGTGAGAAACAGGATCGTAAAGCACAATCACCTGCTGCTTCCGTGCCGTCAGCCTCCGCTGGCTCTCTTTACCCATCATGCTCTGGTAGAGCCTGGCCCTCAGCACGCGCATGGCCGTGTCTCTGTTCTGCAGCTGCGAGCGGGTCTGCTGACACTCGGCCGTTACGCCTGAACAGGTAACCGTGGAAACGAATCAGGACGTGAAGGCAGACCGGAGCAGCTTCGGACGCTCTGACGTGTTTTACCGGTGGGCAGGTGGACGATGCGCACCGCGCTGTCCGTCGTGTTGACGCTCTGGCCGCCGGCGCCGCGGGATCTGAACGTGTCGATGCGGAGGTCCTTGGGGTCAACGTGGATGTCCAGCTGTGAGACGGCGAGAAATGAGTCTCGCGGTCAGACTGAGGAGAACGCAGGTAACGGGGAGATGAGCGTACCTCACCTCCACCGGCTGGGGCAGGACGATGACCGTCACGGTTCCCGTGTGGATTCGCTGCATCCTGGAGGAGAGACCAACCTCGGGGATCCTCTGCACCCGGTGTGTCCCTCCTTCGTGCTTCAGATGTCTGTACACGGTCTCCCCGGAGATTCGGACCGCCGCATGGTGCAAACCGCCTGAGACAACAAGCACAGGCTTCAGAGCGGAACGTTCTGATGGGATTCCGCCTTGAATCCCGGAATTCTGACTTTAAATCCAGAATTTTGAAATTAAACTCTGGATTTTGACCTCAAATTTCTAATTTCAATCTCAGGAAACAGAATTTTCACAATTTCGACCTTGTATTTCTAACAATTTTGACATTTTTTCTTGCAATTCTGACCATTTTTTATCTCTACAGAATTGCAAATTTATTCTCCAAATTTTGACTTTCCCCTCACAGTTCTAAGCTTTTTCCTCTCAGAAGTTTCACTTTAATGCCACAATTTTGACTTTAATACCAGAATTCGGACCTTAGTCCCAGAAAAAGGTCATTTTTCTCACAAGTCTGAGGTTAATTTCATTTTCTACTGTTTATCCGGGTGACCTAAAGTTGCCAAAACCTCAGAGGATGAATTTAGACAAAAACATGACTTACCATACTCTGCGTTAGTGTAGTTGAAAACCTCAAAGTCCCAGTTCTTGTAGGAGGCAAAGCCCTGGTACATGTCAAACATCTCTCTGCTGAACTGCTGGCAGATGTCTCCTGAACAAACAAAAGCAAAATGAGAAGACGCACCGAACCCGCCAAATAATCACCAAAACCTGCTGTCACGCCCATACCTCCGGTTGTTCTTCCTGAAACGACCTCCAGCAGGACATCGCTCGAGTCGAGGGGGTCGGAGGGCACGAGCGCTTTGATCAACTGGGGAGAGAGAAGATGCAGTCATTGACCTGAAAAGTTCTGTGACGCGTCTCTACATGTCCCACGTCCTCATGCATACGTACATCTTTCCTCAAAGCCTCAATCCTGTGGGAAATGTGCGCTTCCTCCTCTTTCAGCAGCTGCATCAGCTGTTCATCTTCGCCTGAACCTGCAGACAAGATCACGGTTGAGGTGTTGAATGAGTTGCAATACACGGTTTAAACAGCAGAGGGCGGTGACGCTATATACTGTGTGTCATGCACAGTAACCTGAGCCACTCACGATTATTTACGGCATCGTTTAATCTGCTAATTATTTTCACGATTTATTGATATTCTATTAACTGTGGAAAAAAAAAGAGAAAAATCTCAATTCATTTTTTTTCAGGTCTCAAAGTGACGTCTTCGAACTTCTTCTTTACTGCAAAAAATACTTTAAAACCTCCAAACTCTTTATTTACTGCCGGAAATGACAAAGAAACACAGCAAACCCCGACAGTTGGAATCAACAAATGTTTAATAATTGTACTCAAAAATAGTTGTTAATTAATTTTCTTTTGATCGATTAATCGATTATTGGTTGCAACTTTAGCAGTAACTGGCCTCTCATTTTATTGACGGAAGGGTGGCACAAGGTAATGTGGCAGGACGAGGAAACAGCTGCCTACTTATCAAAACGACTGTCAAACACGGCGGGGCGGAGCTACGGAGAGGGATCAGAGTTGCTTCCATTGAGCCAAGTGAAGGTCACATCCATGATTACCTCTCCTGGAGACACTCTGTTTACTCATTACTACCTGGTTACCTCCATGTTTTCATGTTCTGACTCACTGTGCAGGAGGGACAGCACCTCCTCCAGCTCCTCCAGCGCTTCGTCCACACGTTCAGACACATTAGCCACAGGCAGCAGCTCGGCGTGTCTCCGCACCAGCAACCTCCTGTCGGCCTCGCTGAGCTGAGCCCGCTGTAGCTTCCCGCTGAGCTCTGCGTGCTCTTCCACGAGCTGCCGGAGATACCTCTGAACGGACTCGTTCCGGTACAACCCGCCCGGGCCGCCGTGACACCGGCGTTTTAGAGCCTCCGAGCCGCCCTGTTGCCTCTCCGGCATGTGTCCTGTCAGCGTCCTCCATCGTCCCGGTCCTCCTCTCCCGCTGTAAATAACACGGCTGCACGTCGAGCACAGCCGAAACCAGCGATCAATCGGCATTTAGTGACATTTACAGATCGAGATTCTCTGAGTCTCTCATTTACGAAGGAGAAAAAGCAATATTAAAACATTAAAAGACCTGTCAAAACCCTCGGACTGTGGTGGAGCGGAAGTACATTGTGGAGGGAGGTCGAAAAGAGTGCAGACGTGAACTCTGGGAACTGTAGTTTCCTTGTAACGGCACTTAAGTTAAAAATTGACAATGGATTAAAAAAAAAAAAACACGTTCCTTTACATTTACTTAAACACTAAATGCAATTTTTATTTGTTTTCCAATCAACAAGTTTAACGTGTCCAATATCATCCCAGTTACCCTTTTTGTTGACTCAAAATTTTGACTTTTTGATACGTTAATCCTAGTTGTTAGCTAATATCAAACGGCGGCTAACTTATTCGTACTAGTCTTGGGTAGTTAATATAATTTGACTCAACCTGTGGTTTAGCTATAAACCAACAAAATGTCAAACTATAGTACCGAGGGGAATGGTAAGATATATCCAATCATAGTTAAACGCATGTATTAACAAAATGTTTTCAAGAAGTATAAGAAATCAGAATTAGTATACATTTTTATATGTTAGCTTCTAGTTAGCTACCTAAAGAATACATGCTGCATCAGAGCCAAAGTGGCACGTTTTAAAATGTATTTATGTTTTTATTGACAGTACGTAAACACATAAACAAGCCAAAAAATTATGTATGATACATATTCCACCTGTAATATACGGTAATATAGTGTATACACTTAAATTAATGCTAATTTAATTTTACTTATAGTACATTTATTGCCAGAAAATCCCTTTTCGATATCAGAAGTACATTAAATATAGGATCTCTATCAAGACATAAAATAGTATTTTTATGCATGATTTTCACTTTTGAAAAAATAATCTTTGAACATTATGTTTTTAGTTTTACTCAATTATGAGTTTGGGGTATTTTTTACAACACAGATTTTTTTAAATATACAATATTAGCTGCCTATTTGCTGTCAACTTGTGTTTTCTAAGGGGAAATGTGACGCTAACAAGCCTGGATTAACAGACACCCGGGTTTACCAGCAGCATTACACTAATTTTCCATCACTAAATTACTCACTGGCCCTCAGGAACAGAGGACATCCCTGGGTTTTCATTAACCAAGGCCGTGGAGGATGTAAGTCAACACGGCTACACCCAGATGGAGACCCTGAGAGGGAAGGAGAATAAACTCAGCTCCCTGCAGGTTCATCTTCATCCCTAGTTTAGTCACTACAGCACTATAGTGCTCTTCATGGCCATTAATATGGTGTGACTTACACATGTACTTTTGGGAAACGATTTCCGTTTCCAGGCCACCCTTTCAGAGGTTGAGAAGAAAGGTGCGGCAGCAGAGCAGGAACTGCGATCTACAGTGAGGGAAATCCTGATTCTAGAGGCCAGTACAGAGCAGCTGGAGCAGCAGACTAAAGTCCTGCAGGACCGCTGTGCCTTCATCAGCATAGAGAACACAGAGCTCCAGGCTGGGATAACAGAGGAAGAGGATGAACATCAGAAGGCGCTGGCAGTGTTTGACACTTACAGAAATAAGATGGAGGGCCACAGAGTTGCCGTTCTGCATGCGGCGAGCCAGACGGAGGCCCGAAAAGTGCTGGAGGAGAAGAAAGCGCTTGTCAAGAGGCTGGCACAGCAGAGACAGGAGCTTAAGGAAGATCTGGACTGTCCAAGCGGAAACACGGTTCAGATGGCGAAGGTGGAGGAGGGAGACTGGATGATCCTCGGGGCATTTTGAAATTTCAAAACTCTGCTGATGTGTGTTGCCTTTCCTGCAGAGAGAGACTGATGCTCTGAAGGAGGAGATCTCTGCGATGACGAAGACTACAGCTGAGGCCAAAGAGCAACTAGAAAAAGAGCTTGAGACTCAAAGCCAGTTAAAGAAAGACATCGAGGTATAGCAAAGAGAATTCATTCATCATTTAAACCAGAACATTGATTAATAAACAACCTATTTATCCAACAAAACACAGTGAAAATGTGTCCAAAACGCAAAGATAGTTACTATCGGGGCACAAAACTAGAAAAGCAGTTTAAATCTCAGTAACTTAAAAGAAATTTAAAAAAAAATAACTAGAAAGCACTCAGAGAGTGCAAACCTCCACCAACACAGCTAAATTCCCTACAACATACACTCTCCAGCAATGAATAATTACCTTCCAAGATCATTTTTTTCTGTGAGCTCATATTTTGAGCTTTTTACCAGACTGCGGTATTAGTGTTTATATTGGGCATTCCTAAGTGTGATTTTTAGATACCAGTCTAGCCACATATAAACTGCATAGCCAACTGGCTCTGGTTATGTGATGGAACCTGGGATTATTTCCAAAATGACAACAGTTAGGCCTCTCTATGTCAATGCCTTATGGAGATATGTCCATGTGTTTGACCTTTCAGTGACTCTGACCTTTGATCTTGAAAACTGAAAAGTTAATCATCAGTAGCCGGTGCTGTTGGATGCAAAATGACACTAGTTGGACCTCTCTATGTAAAATGTCTTGTGGTTATTTGCCAAACTTACTTTTTGAAACTTTGAGTGACCTTAATTTTTGACTTTTTGCCACCAAAGTCTAATCAGCTGTTGGTTGGGCTAAGACGCACCTTTATGAAAAGTTAACCGAAATCGGTCAAGTAGTTTTTGTGTAATCCTGCTAACATATAAACAAATGGACACAGGCGACAACATGACCAACTTGAATTTTTTTCGCGCTTTCCACAAATGCACCACCAGGTGGCGGCACTGTTACACATCTGGTATTACAATATGAACTCACGAATACAGATATTATTGTTTCATCCCTGCTGAAATCTCCTCAAATCAGCATGTGTTTTGAGTGGTTCCAGATCCAGAACAAGCGCTGCGAGGCCATCGTCAAGCGGCTCCGCTGCCAGCTGAGCCGGGCTCAGGACGAGCACAAGTAGGTTCACTCTATTCGTCCCACAGGAGAAACTGTCTCATAACAACAGAGGCAATTATTACTCAGTGAAAGCAGAATTCAGAGAATATCCAGGAAGGCACCCAATGTAATAGTGCAGAGCTATACATATACAAGAATACGGTATAAGAAAATAAATGTAAGTCCAATGACAGATTCAGCCTTTTCAATGAGTCTATTGATTCTTTTGGCATCACTGATGCTGCCAAATTAAGTCATGGACAACAAACCGAAACTAAAGTAAACCTTAAAGACAGAAAAACGACATTTAGTTTGCATGTTGTTGCTTTCAGTGGCACACATTGTGTTGTTTCTGATCTGAAATCTGTCTGCACCACCCCGGAGTTAGCATGAAAAGTGCTAAAAGCTGAGCTGTGTTGTTCTGCAGGCAGGTGTTCGAAGATGTCGGCCGGCTGGAGAGAGAGCTGGCAGAGCTCAAGAGGCAGCTGGAGGCGTCGCAGGAGTCGGTGGTCAGTGGCCAGGCAGCAATTTGAGGTGCTGTTTTTCAGTTTAAGTACAAACCTGCAGGGATTATGGGTCTGCTTGAGGTGGATGTGTTGCTGTTGCTACAGCTGGACAACAGGGGGCAGCAGTGTTAAATGAAACATCAAGTGTGCGTTCACTTTATCGCTTCCCTCGCTTGTAAAAGATTGTCAGATGATTTGTCAGAGAGAAAACAGCAGAAAATGAAAACGTTCGTCTTTTACCACATGATTTGATTTCCTGTGATAACGGGACAGCGTTGCAGGAGCGTTTCATCAAAACGGGGAGCGCCATCAGGGCGTCAGGTGGGATTTTAGGGCGCCAGTGACCCGGTCCGTCCACAACAGCGCACACGGAGGTCGGTGCTCGTTGTTTTGGTACTCAGTGTTCCATCTTCCGCCTCGCTGAGCCACTCGACAGCCTGCGAGGCGACAGGCGCGCTAACGAGGGCGTGACTGTGCTACTTCAGCCATAACTCGAGAAGTAATTGGACAATGAGGCCGCCGTTTCATGAAAGTGCTGCAGCAGAATCGGAGTAGAAGTGCCGCAGTTGAGAATCTCCACGTTTTGTGCTCCTTCAGATTGCATGACTCTTTGCATTACGGGGGCTGTTATGTAAAGCCGCGCTGCATCACGGAACCGCACACTGAGGCCTGGAGAAAACTATGGAAATATAAGCAAATGTTGTAGAAATGACCAAACTGCGGCAAATATGGTTTCATGCAGGACTCAGAAACACATGAAAGGATGATCTTTCCCACAGTTTTTCTTTTATTCTGGAACAGGGTGACGTTTGGCTGAAACTTGGGTGAAAATATCTTAACTTTCAGTATTTCCAAAGCCTCGCATGTAAATATTAGTCACTAACGATCAAAATTTCAAGAGAAATGTATTCAAAAACAAGCACTGACAGTGCACGTTTCTGCCAATTGGCAACAATCGCTCCTCTGTCTGGAACACCTGCCTGGAACAGCAGTAAGGGCCAACACTTACTTACAGGCCAGAAAGAATAAATCAAATCAAATCCATTAAATTTAGTTTTATAAAATATATGAGTATTGAACAAGTTGTATTAAAAAAAACCCACATTGCTTCCATTAATTGTAATGGTTTTTTTTCCCCCATTCTACAAAAAAGAATAAATCAGTCGAAAATTTGGATTTTTGAGATATTGCAAATTTAAAAAAAAAAATGCTTATTGTGACCTCAACCTTTGACCTTTCTAGGTCAAACTTGTTTTGGGATTAAATTTTTGACACTATCCATATATTACTTAGTGGTAAATTGGTTGGATTTTACCCAAGATATTATTGTTTGAAATTTCGCCCAATGTTGACAAATGGGAACTTTTCCTAACCTTGACCCTTGACCTGCAAAGCCCAAAATGGAACCAAGTCACTGATAATAATAATTTACAGTAAAGAAATCAGGATGTTTTGTGAAAAATTGTGGAAGTGGTCGGCTGCTAACAAACAAACATGTTTTCATGAACATACAGATTCTGAGTTTGAAACTCACTGGTTGTGCCTGCAGCTTTAACTTCAACAATCAGGGGCTGAATTCACTGGAGGTAAAAGGTCAACGTGGGATGAATCGCTAAATTGTTAGGATTCCGTTTCAACCACTAACTATGGCACATGCTCACGATTATACACTTAGACAGGATGTTATGAGTAACCCTGCAACAAAAGGCCCAGAACATCCTTTCAGAGTGGCAGGTAGACAGCGTGACCTTTCAGAAACACACGATCTGGTTCTCCTCCACCCTCTCGGAGGGGTTTTCAGGGCCAGCAGCAGCCCCTGGCACCCATGTCCCAGTTCCAGCTAATTGAGCCTGCGCTAACTGTGGAACGAATTTAACGCCAGCCCCCGACCACGTGCTGCTTTTATTTATTTTAGCTGTGGCACATTTGTCTGCTCCACTCTGGCATCGCTGTAAAAGGCACTGGGCTGTTGATACGGAGAGGAAAGAGGTGGGGGGTAGTTTTATAAACAAGAAAAATGATCAACATATGTCAGCATGGAGAGCTTCTTTACCCGTGAGCACATAAAATACAGCTCTTAGATCAGATTCTCATCTCTGCTTTGAAACTGAAAAGAGAACCGGATGATTTAACCCAAACCCCGTCAACAGGTGATGTCGTTGTTTGTTTCCGTGTTTCTATGTTAGCTGATCGGCAGTATCTGCTCGGATCAGTGATTGCTGACTGACACCTTTATGGCCGTTCGTGCCTCCCCCGGCTCGCTGCACATTCATGTTGCCTGCAGGAAAAGGCAGCTGTTGGAGAAATAGTTAACATAGATGCCCTCCAGGCGTCGAGTTACTCAATCCCTCAACTCTTATTTCGGTGGAACTGAGGCGTAATCGCCGCAGTCTTCACAGATCTTCTTGTTTTGGTATTTACGAGGGCGTGTTAGCTTTGTGAAGTGGTTTCCGGTTGCCGGTATTTTTTCCATCTCACATGCACGGTCAGCGTTTGCATGTTTTTGCAGGTGAGTAATCCGGAAAACCTCTCAAAGGACTTTTCACACTCGAGGTGCGTCCAGATGAATCAGTTCATTTTTTAGTATTATGTTGTTTCCATAGCGCATTTAAATAATTATCAAGAAAATGACTTTAAAGAGCATTAAACTGTCAAAGTTTGATTCCTATCTGACCATTAAATATGAAACTAGACGAGGATAAACTGGTTATCTTAGCTTAGTATAAAGACTGGGAGCAGCCAGTATCCAGCAGTGAGTTTTGGACTTCCTACCAATGTCCCAGTCAGGGTTTTTGTTTTGTTTTTGCTACACTTGAGCCGGTTCGTTTTTCTTTAGAATTATGTCATGTAAGCAAACTAAAGAGTACTTCACATTGATTGGCATGTTTGTGTTGGTGTTTGTCCTGACTCCACTCAAACAAAGCCAAGAAAGTTACATTTTTTCCAGTTCTTCCCATTTACCATGTGGTCAGACCTAATTTGGAAGAGGAAATTGGGCTTGTTGCCTCCCCATGTGTTCCCGCGGCTCATTTTTCTCTTTCTTGGATACCTCGGCGAGGACGGCCTGCTTTAACTTCCTGCATTTGGTCTGAAAGCCAGCAAAACCTTTTCACACTAGACATGAACTGAACGCAGTTTGTTTTGATCCACGCCAAGACCACCTCTGTTCATCGGATCAAGGGCCAGGTTTTTGGCCCGGATCATGGACTAAGGAAGGTTTCACACCTGTAATTTTGGCGTGAAAGCGCCCTCCTCTGTTCATCGGATCAAGGGCCAGGTTTTTGGCCCGGATCGTGGACTAAGGAAGGTTTCACACCTGTAATTTTGGCATGAAAGCGCCCCCAGTGGTGCTGGTGGGCAGATTTTTATCTTCAGGCTGACCAGCTCCTGATTAAAATGTTTATGCTAAGCTAAGCTAACTGTACCATATACCACAGCTTCATTTATGGTACACGCAGTAGAGTGATAATGTTGAAAGTGTAAAACAAAACTTGAACATTTTGTGACGACATCAATCGACCGTAAAGGAATATTGTGTATGTACTCACAAACATGGCAGCACAGCAGGAGACACTTCAGGGTGTCACCATGGAAGCATGTGATCCCCTCCATCTTATTTGCATTGGATCACTTTAGATTAGAGTCATTATAATTAAAAAAATGGCATCTGGTGGCCCATCCTGATGCCAAAGAACGCTGAAAATCAAATCAGTTCCACATCTCATGGACATCAACTAGTGGGCCAAAAATGTAGATCCAGCATTAAATAGTTTTTGTGCCTTAATGCCAACACGAAGGATTGGTGAAGGTGCACAAAGCACCACTAATGGTCCATAATATCTGTTCAGAACAACGTCTGGCGCACATTCTTTGGCTCCAACTCCTCAAATATATACATTTAGTGCTTTAATGTTTTGTTTTTGCATTATTTTGAAATTAAAAGGGGTTCCAGCTAAAGCAGGTAATCCTCACATTTAAAGGACACGAACCAGAAAACATTGAAAATGGACCAATTCTCAACTCCCAATGGCCACCATAGCGCTTTAAAACACAAGCCAGTATTCACCAATTCATGCATATGTACTGTATGTAGAACCGCTTATCCCAAAGGAATAATCTGCAGGGGCCTTGTGATCATTGGACAACTGCTCTACCCAACCAACCTTAAAGTACGACAGTTTATACAGTGTTGGAGTGCTGGTGCAGTACAGCTAACCTCCACTAGCTGTGTATGTGTTTACACTCACGCATAAACACACCAGGCAAACTTTGCTCCGTGACATCAGCAGCCCAATGAGCTTTCCGAGAACAAGAAAAACACGATGGGGTGAAAAAAAGCCCAGAATTTGGATTTGTGTCCCGTCCCAGAGTTACCTGTAACCGCTCTGTGTTTGGGAAGCTTGACGCGACAGCTCACACAGCTGGGTTTCCCTGCAGAGACCTGAGGGTGTTTATTTACCGTCTTTTGTTTGTTCAAGTCTCTGAAGTTAACCAGACAAAACGAGGGTCACCAAATTGAAAAAGAGCGGGGGAGGGCGGGACCACTGTGACTCAGCCAGCATCTACTTGCTCCCTCTGGTCCTCATTAGACCAAACAACAAGTCACTAGTTTACCAACAGAACCTGCTGACCTTAAACATCCTGGATCATTTTTCACTTCGCTCGATTCTGCTCGGATTCCACGTAACAACTGGAAGCGCATGATGCACTGACTCCTTCGACCCAACACAAAGCTCTCCCCAGAGACGCCGGGTAAAGGTGCGACTGCCAGGCGTGGTTGGGCATCAGTCTGAGGAGCCTGTCGATTTACACAAGAGCGAATGTGACGTGGCTGACAGCCGTGTGGCTCCAGGAAAAAGCCAAGAATAACAAATGAACAATAAAAGAAGACGCGCCCCTGCTGCGTACCTGAGCGGCGTCAACAAAGCCACGACAGCATAAATACAGAACACTGTGTGTTTGTGGATCTCCTGCCTGATGCACATCTGGAGGGGAACCAAGTCTGTGCTTCACAGCCGCCCACCAGTGACTCATTGCTGCAAACACTGCTCAGCAACTTAAATCCCCATCCAGCTCTAATCGTGGTGATGGAGGGAGTGTTCTTAATCGTTCTCATGACTATGAGGGGCTGTACAACTGTTTCAAGACCCTTAAAGACTAATTTCTG
>KV751384.1:1775323-1792993 GCA_001698575.1 Mola mola | reverse complement strand
TTTTTTTTTTTTTTTTTTTTTTTTTTTAAATCAGAGATAATCTAAAAAGTAGTCAACATTAATAACCAATCAGGTTGCTAATACACAGTCCACTTATTAAAATGTATAAATTACTTTTATTTTTTGTTACTTACTGCCAGAAAATTACATTTAATAATCAATATGACATAATACTTTAAAGTCAAGTACAATTAATTTTTCACTTACCGCTAATTAAAAACTAATTTTTAACGAGAGCTGCCTTGATTAGATGATTAATTGATTAGCCGATCAATGGAAAACTACCGTGCATCCTGATAACTGATGTATTATTGTTGCTCGTGACCTATTTTAAATGTGATACAGGGACAAAGCAGCCGAGTAAAAGTTGAAAACACGCTGGGCGTATCGTGATCTCTTCACTGCCTCTCTGTCCGGACTGTTTCTCTTACTGCAACATTCATCACTCTGAGTTTGTGTGAATCATACGCAGCTGAAATTCCCACATTACTAACGTTACAAAAGCAGTCATGAGATCTTGTCTGGGAACATTTTTTAGGAGAGAATCTGAATTAATGCCCTGAGTGTCTTCTGGGCTCATCCTGCGCTTTTTAATGGAGCCATTAAATCTGTGGCAACGCAGAAGGAAACAATACAAGAATGTGTTCATGTCTGTTACTTTCTGCTGAGGTGTCATTAAGTTTGATCTGCTGCCAGGAAATCTAAATGTGGAAAATTACATCAGACAAGATGATTTTTTAATGAATTATCCTTCATTTACTTTGATCATTTTGTGTAGTTAATCCCTGAACAAGGACCCTCAGAGAGCACAAACCTCCACCAAGTCTGGGACTCCTGCCTAAAATGTTTTTTAAAAAAATGTCTAAAATATAATTTTAGTTCCTTTTCTTTAGCTAATTAAGTTTAAAATTTGGAAGAATTCCGCCCAAACAATCTTGAGACAGCCATTTTTACAAAATTACCTGTTGGGTTAAAGTCATTTGGGGTTTAAATCTTGACGTTATACGACGCTTAAGTCAGAAATAAATCGGTTGGTCGAGATATGATTATTTGACATTTCGCCTCAATGTTAACAAATGCAAATTTTCTGAACTTTGTTTTTTTTTTCCTGGCCTTGACCTTTGGCCCATAAAGTCCAACATTTAATCAGTTGAAGTCACTGGAAATAGGAAGTCTCGGAAGAAAATCGTGACGTAGGCTGCTAACAAACAAACTGAACCGAATAGACAGATAATGTTTTGTTTTAGAGGCCTGAAATTTGCAAGGAAATAACTTATTCTGCATTCTGATATTGATTTTAAGGAAATAAAAATGTCCTTGAAGGGAAACATCTGTTTAAATGTAATAAAAACTTTTAACTGATACTGAATTTCATAGATTATTCTGACTGTGACTTTCAGTTTCAATGCACATGAAAGCTGGCAGATTTGAACAAATCTTTCTAAAATATCTCAGAATCTGAAAACCATAACAAAAATAATGTGTTAAACAATAAGAAATCACATTTTTTATCCAGTCTTTAATGTAATTTCCTTTAATTGTGTCATATTATGTTCAGTGCAGACGTTTTTTTCATATTCAAAGCAGCTGTGCACCAGTTTGAGATCACAGATTTTGGAGACAAAGTGACGAAACTCTGTACAAACACTTTACGGCACTTCTAAACACTGAAGAAAGCCTGCTGGGGGGGCAGGTTCTCCATGCTACGTTGACCTAAATATCAGCTCTTACATCTTCCTACCGACCTGAGCGACGGCACTCGATGGTCTCATTTCCGCTAACATATCGTCTGCACACATCCAGGCGAACAAACACGAGCCTGAATGTAAAAACACAAGAGAGGAGACGCTGCAGGCTCAGCGTCACAAAGGGGAAACTGATTCTCCGAGTTCTCCTCTCTGTTTTTTCCCCTGCCCATGTTGTTCCACGTGTCACTGGCTGCTGCTGCAGCTGGACTGAAGACCAGTGGCGGCGCACATCAAACTCTTATTGTGCTGATTATTTTACAATGAGAAGAAGATCAAAAACACATTTTTCAGCTTACATTTAGTGCTGTTTACCAATCTAGATTGTTTTGATGTGAGTTGTTTCTCAGTTTTGGAGACAGCAGCTGTTTCTCTCAAATATAATAGAACTAGATGGCGCTTTTTATGCTCAAGAGGTTCACAAAGCTCCACCGACTGTTTCCTAAAATCAGAACCAAAACCTAATTCATTCTTCGTTGTCCCGTCCGCTGTTTCTTCGGAATCGATTCAGTACTTTTTGCATAGTTCTGCTAACGAACAAATCAACCAACAGGCGAGATGAAAACATGACCTCAACCTCAGCATCAAAGTACAATGTTCCATTTCCACGTTTGGACGAAACACAATAACCGTTCTGGACAACGCTGGCGACTGCACAAATGCCAAAGTCTGGTCAGTTTTTAAAATCAAACGGCCTACTTGTCCATGTTCAAAGCAGAAACATCAGGGACAAGTGACCACCTTCTGATGGGGCGTGAAGGACGTGCAAGCACAACAACACGGCATCACAGTCGAAACACGATAAATCGGCAAAACGTCGTGGATAAATTGGCATTTTGCTGTGTCGGTATAAGATCCACACCACATGAATAACTGTGGCCAGAACATTTATGATAACAACATTCTCATGAGGTTTTTCTTAACAATCTTATCAGTCAAGTTTACAGCATCGGTTAGCATCAGAACTGTGAGTCACGACACCTTTACTTTCTAGTGTTTTGAAAATGTGATTCAAATTTGAACGATGATTGGCTCAATGTAAAAAGTGTCATATTAAATGTCGAACTTTAACAGTCACATCTGAGTTTACCACGTTCCAGTTTAGAGTTGGTAACAAGTCGAATGATGTTGTTAGCATTGTTAGCTAATACCGGGTGAAAACGACACTACGTGATGGTTTTCACACAAAACAAACGTGACAAAGGTCGCACATTACTGTCAGCATAATTGATTTAATTACATAAAAACAGGTTGCTAACGAACATCTTGAGCTTGGGGTCACTTCCTCCGAGTTTCCAAGTCGGAGTTCGGAGGCATCTCAGAATTTTCTGATTCCCGAAAATAGAATTAAAAGGCACCATAAATCTTGACACTCGGTAATTTCTCCGGACTTTGACATTTAGACTGTAAAACCCAGAAGGATGTTTTGTCACTGGTGGTCAGGTCGACTGTTGCATGCTAAAAAAATAGAAGTGGAAATGAGAGCGAGACGAGAAGTGAAGCACAAAGAAGGGAGGAAGACAAAGACTGCTGAGTCATTGCTCAGACGGCAAACAGGAAGTGCTGACGTTGACCCCGGTCTACGTGCCTGTACAGTTGAGTACACGTGTGTGCGGTTGAGCGCAGTGTTCCAGACGGCGAGGACGGACTCGAAGGCCTCAGAGAGCTGCGTGAAACGGCTCCTATAGAAAGTCTATGACGGAACAGCATTTGCAGAACATGCAGCGAAACGGGAGGAGACGTGGTGTCAGAACAAACACACTGCAGGCCAGTCGTGGTTTGTTGACGCCGCTGTGTTGAATTATCTGCACCCAAAACGCAGGATTTGTTTGTCTCTGAAGGGTTTTACGCGTTCCTGCAGATGTCAGCCAGATGAGGCTGACGATCCCTCCAGTTATCTGGGCTGATCTGAGATCAGCGCTACTCTGCCGATGGGCCTCGGCTTTGTCCGCCATTTGGTGCACACCTGCTCAAACTGACCCCCTGTGGTACATTTGCCTGGATTTGTGGGACACACAGTAATAATGCGGTTAAATCACAGCAGTGGATGCTCAGATCGATGAGAAGCATCCTGCTGGCTGTGGTTTCAGGTCACGCTCTTGTGTCGCACGAGGTGGAGACGGGCGTCTCCACAGAGCGCTGAGTAGACGTGACCGTGGGGACGCGGAGGACGGACGCCTGTAACGCCTGCACTGATCAGCACGCCACACGGCGGTCCATGGAATCGGTCAACGCCACTGCGCCAAGCAATTCACGCTCCAGATTTAAAAGAAAGTCTTAAAACATGAAATATCTCTTCCACATTCACTTGATAACTGCCGAACGTGATGCGTACCAGCTAGTTAAAGCTGAACGTTAGCATCACCGGTAGGTGATGAGCCGCCTGCGCTAGTTTGGGTCGTAGGTCCATTTTTAAGTTCATCCATAGAACCGTTTGTCCCTCTGTACGTTTTCAGCCCGACACAGTTTGGAGGCCAGATGTGTAGTCTGCACTTGGCTTTAGTTTGCGACCACGGCGTCAACAAAAATACCATTTGGAAACTCTGAGCAAAGGAAAGTCGTCTGTTTCCACTTTAGAAAGTTACTCTGGGATTGCAGACGAGCGTCGTCTTATGCCGACCTTGAAGCACGGACACGGTGGTTGGAAACACCTCAGGACATCTGAACATTCGCAGAATTCTCTCAGAGCCCAAACTGACACTTTGCCCACAACGGCCTCAAAATCAAACGTCAGAAGAAGAGGAGAGGAGCGACTCTGAAATATGTGCAGCGTGTCGGTGCAGGCAGCCATCTTTCCCAGGGATTTAGTGTTTTGTTTGAAGCTCCGAGTCAGTCACATTTCTCGGAGGCACGCGTCGCCGCCGCCGAGCAACGGTGCTTTGATACTCCAAAACAAACTGATAGCGAAGTGCGCAGAGGACGGGAGGGGCCCGCCGCTGGAGCCCTGCTGGGCAGAGACGGGGATTATGGGGGGATTAAGGCCTTCGCTCATCCGACACTTTTCCTCCCCTCAGCACCTTGTGAGCCGTTAAAACAGGAGGAATTTTCATCCCGAAATTCCTCCCCCTAGCCCAAAATCTTTTATACGGCAGATCAGATGTAGTGAGATTTCTCAGCTAAAAATCTGCTGGTTTTCTGTTGTCTCTTGTCATTCTTGGCTGGTTGTGAAAGCTGCAATTCTGGAGAAATCAACTGGGTCGGCGCAAGTTTTAAGGCCCAGAAACATCCTGAACAGACTAAAATACCAACAGCGATGACTCAGCACTGTTTTGTTAGCGTGCCTGTAAGTACACATCACGGCGCCGCTGTGTTTGCTTTGTCATAGAGCGACGCCTCGGCGCAGACAGGGGGCCATTAATGCTATTGTCTCAGTGACACAGCAGGACAGACGGCAACAACGGGCCCCTGCAGGGCCGCGTTCACTTAAACAGCTTTAACTCTTAATCAGGCTGTTTGTGACAGCGGCTGCTCATCGCGGCGCTCCAACGCAGGTTTTACTGCCCCCGCAGCAGGAAAACTGGGGATGACGAGTCTGTGGAGTTTTAGCATCTGTTGAGTAATTCACAATAACAGCGGATCTGTGGTGAGGGTAAGACCACAAAGTGTCAGAAAGAAGCTGAAATCGTTAGCAAGTCCAGGACTACCTTCCAGAATGCCTGGCTAGCTATCTAAGTTCGCTAGCTACAGTCTGTTACGTTCATTAAAGTTAAAAATAGCATTATAACAGTTACATCGCTGTCAGTAATTAAACTGACTAGTTTAATCTAAGTTATTTAAATATGTTCTAAAACCTCAAATACCTGAATGCAAAAATTGAAGCATTTTTAACGTTACAGAGCTTCCTTGGTTGCTGGCCGCCATTTTCTGTGTTGCTGTCGGGAGTGCTGCTTTACATTGTGGGATATCCATACTCGTTTCGTTTCGTTTCATACTAGTATACTGTGATATTTTGCATATCACATGCTATTGGTTACACTTTGGGATGTACTAAAAATTCTCATGTAGGGTTTAAGAATATTAAATGGTGATGTCAGGACAGGGTTTAGGGGGGCCTAAACCCTGTCCTGACATACTACCTAGTATGTTAGTCATAGTATTGGAACCCAACATTAGTATGCCCCACTACATAATAACGGTATATTTCATATCTTTGAAGTCGGAAAGTTTGAGTTGCTAGTCAGATATGCCATCAGGAATTCGATGAGCAGAATTTCTGACTTCCGAGATTTGAACACACCGATACAGAAGCTAAATTTCAATATCTATACTACCATTCTATATAGTACACCAGGAAAAGTTCTAGGTTGTGTCCATAGTTTCATACTAGTGTACTATTTAGTGTGCTAAAACACAACAACATGTGATATTTCATCAGGAAAGTCCAAGAAGCTTCGCAACCTTAAAGCGTGGAATCCAAGATGGCTGCTCCTAGCGTCAACATTTTTTACATAATCGTATTTATTAGCAAACAACTTTTGTTTTTGTGTACTTATTTCAATCATACTGACATTATTGTGCAACTTGTATCCACGGACAGGTTTTTTTGTGTCACGTATTAGCTAACAATGCTAACAACACTAGTAGCTGCATTTCCAACTTCTTACCAAGTAGTAACTGGTTGTGACATCAGCTCTGATATCCTACTTCCACCATATATGTAACACGCTACGCGTCAAGTGCAGTATGCTAAAAATACCAGGATGTTGTCCTACAAGCTAGCGTACTGTTCTGAACCACAATCCCCTACGCGGACAGATAAGAGAAGCCACAATAAAACATGACGGGGCACATAGATAAGCAGTATATCACTGTACAGTTCAAGTACATTTAATCAACAGTGGTTGGCGTAGTAAGAGCCAGATATATCTATCCTGTCGGTATCACGTGGTTTCACCGAATGACTCACCCCAGTTTCAAGTGTGATGTCCTCTCGGGCCTGTGGCTGCGGCTGACTAGAGTCTGAAATCAGTGCTGATTGAGTGCATGTGTGTGCGTGTGTGTGACAGCGAGACTCGCTGTGTTTGAGTGGATGACTTCAATCAATGGATGTGAGCCTGGAATATATAAACTTTTGGCCTCATAAACAGAAATTCTTGTGATAGTAAATGTAGGGGTTTTTTTTCTCCATAGTTTTTAAAGACATAGTTCACTCCAAAATCCAAAAAAGCACTTCAACATACATAACTACCTACACCTACCATCAGTGGGGTCAAAGTTCGGCCTCTGTCCCATCTGCTAACGTGGAGGGGAGGGACTTATGATCTATACTGCAGTCAGCCACTAGGAGGCGATCAAGACAAATTGGCTTCACTTTCCAGAAAGAGCCCCTCTGTGATCGAGAGACTGGTGACAGGGTGGGATGTAAACATAAATGGCCTCGGCTTAGCTGTAACGTTAGCTAGCATGTTAGCTACCTTATGGTGATACGGAAGGAAAATCATCCCGATGTGCTTTGCAATTTGGGTCCAAATGCTCAAATTTAAGAGGATTTAACGCATCGTAGCTGCCTTTTAAAAACGTTAAAGGCTTGTCTCTAAATAATTTCTCCTTTTTTTTTTTTTTACAAAAAGGTGTAGCTGCGCTTTGAGACTCTGACAAGGATTTTTCCTCGTATATCTGGGATTTGGGAGCGATGAGTTTGCTGTTAACAGGTTTTTCTTTATGTATGTGTGTACAAACATTAAGTGTATCTCTGCTGACTGCATCCCGGACAGGCTAAATCCCCCCAAACACACATCCATGTAGCGTCTCTGTCCCAAGGACAGTCTGGACGCTCCAGGTTTACCCAGCAGGCCGCACAGAGGGAGGTCCAGCTCGGGGGCCGTAAAGAGGATTTCTGGGGTCGACCTGCGGGCAGAGGGCTCTTTGTCTGTCTGGAAACAGTCAGCCAGAAAAGCAGGTTAGCCAGAAAAACTTTGAAAGTAATCAGTAAAATAACATGTGCTAGCTAATGGGTACATTAGCCAGCAGGCCCCTAAAAACGTGATGAATTACAGCGCAGAATGTAAATAATCCTCTTCTATATTTGGACCTCAAACATCACAGCGACACAAATAGACAAGGTTAATCTGCCGTCCTCGGAGTACATCCCGTCCCAGCGGCGGCGTGCTTGAAGAAAACACCTTTTGTCAACGAACACGGGGATTTGCGAAGGTGCCATCTGGACCTGAGAGCAGCGGATCTTTGTCTGCCCGGGGTGGTGGATCTGGGATTACAGACCTGAGGAGGGCCACTGTGGTCGCCCTCCTTCCTCCAGACTCGGGCAGCTGTTTTTAACGTGAAACTCTTGTACCACAATAGGTTTGTTTTCATTAAGACCTCGTTTTGAGTGCGCGACTTAATTGAGGCACCACCTACAAAAAGTAGCAAAAAATATCGCGGTCAAAATGAAAGATTGGCTCCGTCTTCCACGTGCTCCATTTTCTATCGTCTCCACAGGGCCCGCCCTCAAACGTGGTTTACATCGTGTTTACAGTAAATAAAACCAACCCAAAATGAACTCATCCGCTGGGTAAATACATCAACATACCAGGTGGAGTTTGAAGGTTAGAATATTCAGTTTCTGTTTTAGAGACACGATAATTCAACTTCATGGTCATTGAAGAGGCTTTAATTAAATATTACATTAAACAATAATGGTTTCTCTCTGCAAAATAAATGGATTAATTATTTATTTAACAATATTAGGCCCTGGCAGGGGTGATACAAGATGGCTACATGTGGCTTTTCCTGTTTGAGATTCATGTAAATCTATTGGTTCGCATAGTGTGTACACTGCAGTATTTGTACATGCTGAGGGGAGATTATACATTAGTCCTGTTTCATATTAATATTTAAATTTTCTTAAAAATACACCTACATTGTCTTATATAATAATGAAAAAACACCTTTTTACACACCAAACGCATCATTATCAGCGTTTAAAGACACATATTTGTCAGGAGACATGACATCATCCTTTCTCCCTGTGACCTCGTCAGCAGCATGTAGGACCACGTGAGGATGGAGCGAGGGGCGGAGCCAACGTCAGCCACCTTCAAAGGGGGAGGGACTCTGAGACGTACAGCCAATGGCAGGCCTGCATGTAGATAAATATTTACATAGTGCTGCCTTGGTTATTGTTGTTTACTATGTCCTGTCAACAAATCTCGTCTTCCTCTAATCGTCTTTATATTTCGTTCAATCGATGGAAATGTAACAAAGCAAATTTACAACTATTTTTTTAATTAGTTTTATTTTCGGTCAGCAATTGAATACTGATCTGATAAATTCTACCTACACTACATGTAAAATATATGTACATTTTATTCACGTGTACTATTTATACACAAAACTCAAACTGCTTAAAATATCCGGTATTAAATATACATTTATGGCAATAAATGATGCGTAAAACATACTTAAACATGAAAAGTGCAGGTAAATGTGTATGTTTTTTTTTCTGTATTTTAGTGGATGCTGTTGGTCAGAAGAGGATTAGAGACACTCGTGATCATAAAATATGAGTTTAAATTCAGACACTGACTTACTTTGTTGTCTTCACAATTTTAAGAAAAGAAAGTGTTTATCAAAAATCAGTACAAGTGAAAAAAGACATTCACTTTCGGCCCAAATCATCTTCCGTAATCTTGACTCTTTTTTAATATCTTAAAGACAAAAAAATGTACTTAATATATCTTTATAGTTCACGTCGTGTTACTCATTAAATGATGCAACCGACATCAATAAATATATTTTAAATACACAAGTAAATGTCCTTAAGTTCAACTTTTAAAGCACTTTAGTCCTTCATTTAATCGTTTGCATGTTATTAACTAGGTTTATTTTTGTGGTCAGATTTGTGATTGAAGCTGCTCTAACATTGGATCGGGACGATCATCAGTCCAAACTCTAAACGTCTTCAAATAAAGGACACGGTCCAGTTCGAAGCTTTTTCTTCCCATTTTTATTTGAGGTGCGACTGTCTAGTGCAAATGTAACGTCACATTTGTGATGGGCTGAGGAACATGCACACAACATCCAGATTCTTACGCCAGGCAGTTTCCTTTTTTCATCCTTTTTCTTTCTTTTTTATAGCCAAAGTGTGTCATCGTCCGGGGCTCCAGTTGCATCACGAGCAACTTGGCTGTACAAAAAAAAACAAAAAAACCCCCAAAAAAACACAACAAAAAACGCGCACGTCTCCAAGCGGCGGAGGCGCGCGTCAGCGTGGAGGTAATAATCCTCTCGTGTTCCCACCCTGAGTAAGGACATCACAGGTAGCTGAGACCTGGCGGAACCATAGATATATATATACGCTCTCGTGATGTACACAAACGCACGTATCCAAAGCAGGAGAAAAGCTGGGATCTATATGTATCTATGGTTGGAAACCAGGCACTTGGCAGAGTTTAATTGAATTGTTGTCACCCGCACAGACCTGCAAACAGTCGCCTCGCGGCTGATGTTTGCGCTTGAGTTACGTTGACGACATAAACAAAAACAGAGCCTAAAAACGTTATTCCCTGCAAAAACGTTTGGTCCGGCCGAAGGAGGGGGCGGTTCAGGGTGGGACACGTGGACCTTTAAAAGACTTCTCGCAATGTTCGTGTTGTGATTCTGTAGAAACGCCGAGAAGCCCAGAGGCAACGGCAACAAAAAGAAAACAAAGTGAGCTGGACTCTTTGACACCCTCGTTCTCGATCGGGGTCACAGTTCGTCCGTTGTCGGCTTCGTCTGGACCAAAGAACCAAAAAAGTGCACGGGAAACGAGACGCCGGGTGAGAGGTCCGCTGGGACAGTGCCGGGCTGAGACGATGGCGCTCGTCCGCTGGCTCCTCCCCGTCCGTCCTCCACTGTCAGCAGCGGGTCTTTGACGTCGGACAGGAAGCGGGGACGCTGGCGCTCACAGGTGTAACTCCAAAGTTAAATTAAATGTGCAACAAAAAGTTTGATGACGCTCGTAGTTCACAGTATGGCGAGACTCCTCCTCCTCTGGGCGGGAGGGCAGGCGGGGAGCCGGTCTGAACCTGGGCCTGGAACTGGGCCATCTGCTCGGGGCTGGCCAAGTTCTTCAGCAGGTTGTTCTCCTGCTCCAGCTGCGTGTTGCGCTCCATCAGCTCCTTGATGTGCTCCTTCAGCACCTCCACCTCTTCGCGCACCGCGTACATCAGGTGGCTCTTCACCAGGTCCTGAGGGAGACAAAGGAGGCGCGGTTAGAGTCGTCCTCAAACAATCCTGACTACAAAACCACTTGCTTGTGCTTTTAATTTGAAATCACCTATTGATTCATCTGCAACTAACAAACATCTGATTGTTTATGATGTTTTCAGAAACGTCCCGCTGCCTTTCTCTCATCAAACAGAAATTCTGATGATTATTTTAGGAGAAATAATTGTCCATTAACTCAGTTTCTCTCGGCAAAGAGTGTTTTTGTGCACAAACGGCATAATTGAGAGAAGGAGAGCCTGAATCCGGCTCATGTTTGTTTCATATCATCTTGTGGAAACAATCGCATGAATTTACACGTAAAAGGGGATATTTGGTTTGAATTGCAGCTTTATGGCAAGTTCCCGCTTACAAATGATGTCTGTACAGGGATTTTAATAATCCGAGCATCCCCTCCTCCTCCTCCTCACGGTATGCAGCCCGGGAACAAAATGTCCCTGCACCGGGGTGGGAGGAGCCTATCAGCGGCCGAGTTATTTATACCGAGCCGTGGGGAGGCAGCCGCTTGCCTAGCAACACGGGCCGGGGAGGGCAAGCGGGAGGGGTGAGGGGGTGAGGGACTATGGATTTGCATGAGAGAGAGAGAGAGAGAGAGAGAAAGGATGGCGTGTGAAACTCTTCCTGGCTCACATCAGGCTGCCAACAAGCCGCAGGTCCAGATCGTGACGGCGCAGGAAGCTCCCGCTGCAGCAGGTGCAAACATGCGGGAAAACGTACGTATGTGCCCGCGCGCGTCACGCACTGCCTGCTGCTATAACGCATCATGTGGGGGAAATGACCCACCGACGTGTCACAATAAAAGCATTAACAGGGGCGAGCGCAGTTACGTAACATGGAAGAGATGCTCACCATGGCTTGTTCGATCTTGTTGTCGATGGCCACCACACTGGCACCGGAGGAGCTGAAAGAGAGAACAGACACACACACACACACACACACACACACACACACACACAGGTTAGTGACGCACTCTCACGCGCGGCCCAGGACCCGAGCACACCGTACCTATTGTCGAGCTTCACGGACGCGCTCTCCTTCCCGAGCACGGACGACAGAAACGATATGGAGAAATTCCTCAGCTGGCAAACGCCGAGATCCATCGCCACCGTGTAACAGTGCGGGTTCATGCCAGCCCGGCCGCTAACGCCCCCGCAGGCGGCTCTCCGGCTGCGCGCGCGGAAGAAAAGCGCATTATTGAGGGCAGGACTCGCCGGGCGCCCGCAGCCGGGACGGAGCACACAAAGACTGGAGCGGCGGGTTGCAGCTCCGCGCAGCTCGGCCGTCTGCGTCCGCCTCCCCGCATAATTCATTCATCGAGGCGCGCAGAGCCCCGACCTGATTGGCGGAGGCGGGGCCTCATTATCATAAGACATGCGCGGGAATGGCGGCGGCTCGTGGAGAGAAACGCGCAGCATCTCTCCACCTGCTGATCACGGCGGACATGGGGGGGGGGGAAACGAGTTTGAGCCAGTTTGACTAAATGGTGTCAAAATGTGAAGTTCACGCACAACCGTTGATCGCGGGTGCTGACCGAACTATGTCGCCACCTATTGGTTACAACCTGTATTGAAACCCAAAAGTTTGTTTACAAAGGATTGTTTTTCAGTTACACTTCCGTTTGTTCATTACATGTGAAGTGAAATATTTAAAGAATTCTGTTTTAATTTAGCTGATTATGGCTTACATTGTTACTGAAATGTTGTAATATTTTGAGATTTTTATTTTTGAGCCCTAATCATTAAATTTAGTATATGATGGAAACATTTTAGTATTTAAATTAAATATTCACCCTCTTAAATTACTGAAAAAAAAATCACAATATTACTAATTAAAGTTGATAAAGTGTCACCTGACAGTAGATAAACATCGACAGTGGAAGTCTGCCTCTCAGTTCACTGACGACACATAACGGATGAGGATTTGGGGAATTGTGTTCAGGAATTTCTGTGTTCTAATGTCCTGCTCGTTTCTGCGATGGGATGTTAGCTTTTCTCACCTCATTTAGCCCCCAAACTAATCAAATAAATTTAAAAAATGCAGTTAATTCTCCATTGGAGTTATCAGTACAAGTTGAAGCGCCCAGCAAAACTATTTTTGGAGAGTTTGGTGACAGAAACGACCGATCGCTCGTCTAAACCTGACAACTGAATCTGCTGAGGAGGAACGAAACGGTAAATGTCCTCTGAGAAGTAGAAATATGTCGAAAACTTCAATGAAATGTTCAGCGTTACATTTTTTCTTCTCCAACAGTAAAGTGTGTATATTTGCATTTTGGACCGAAGAGGACTAATAAAAACCCGTCACACAGCCTGTTAATTAAAGTTTGATGATGGCCACTTAAATCACACGAGGACAGATTTTAAGACCTAGGGGGTGTTTTCTCTCCTCAGATCAAACACACCTTTCAGTGACTGACAGCACAAGGAGCGTCAACTGCAGCTTAAATCACTATTTGCTGGTGCATCTGTGTCAGGCCGGGACGTTGGCCGTACTTCCTCTGGCTCTGGGGGGGGAACTGTGGATAGACTGACTGATTTTAGACAACTGGGAAATGTTTGCGGGGGGACGTTTTTGTTCAGAGAACGAGTGAAACACCCCAAAGCGGTCTGTCAGATGCAGAGAATGACGTGTTTTTGGACTGTGGTCTCACACTGAGGAGCTGGACCAGGACGTGGGGACATGTAGTCAACACTTTGACAGGTTACAGTGAGTGTGCAGACGCAGGAACATGGTGTCCTGGAACACGTGGCCGAGACCTTAGCATGCTGGATGTTTGGATGCATGTGCGGACAATCACGTCGGATCTGAACGTAACTGTACACCCTGTTTACACAACAACAACAAGCGGGATGACAGCACAGCCACGGTTACCTCTTCAGATGCTTCTCCAGCTCCCAGAGGAGCAGCCGTACAGCCATGGAGTTCCTGCCCTGTGCTCCTCCCGCCTCCTCGTTCAGCCCCTTCGCTCTCATTGATGCGCTTAAACACACACTCCCGGCGAGAACCCAAAGATCTCCACCTCCTCTGTCCTCCTGACCTGCGCCCTTTGGCCCCGACCCCCTGCTCCCCCGAGAGGAGCTTCACGTCAGGGGAGCCCGAGCGACAATGGAGCCCAGGACGGAGCTGTGCGGGACGGGAGCGCAGTCGGCTGTGATGTCACCCCGTAAGAAGTCGCGTCGCCTCCTTCCGCCGATGTTACATAAACTGTCAGGGGACGTTACGCTGAGCCGTCCAATCGGGTGGGCCGCTTGTGGCCACACACCCCATCAGCACGCTAAGGACCGCCTCCCGGCCGCTCCCTCACTCCTGTTTCCTGCGCAGCATCCTCCTCGTATCAGTGAAGAGGAGCTGCGCCTCCTCATCAGTGGGCGCACTCTCACGTGTACCTCCATGCTGGATCAGTCCAAAGCACGATGGCGAGCTGGACTCTGCAGTTCAAACTGTGCAGCTGCTGGGTCGAAGAACGGTGGGGGACATAAAATGGCGGCGGTGGGGGGCACACGCGGGGTTTGTTGGTGGGATTTGGCTCATTGCATGCAGGGAAATTATTAACCTCATTAAGTGGAGGTCACGTCTTCTATTCTTCCTCTTTACTCCATGTGTCACTAATCCACAAAACAGTCGAGGGCCCGAGACAAAAGCACCGGCAGCGCAGAAATAAACCAATTAAGAGTAATTTTCTCTTCTCCTGCTCATATTTAAAACTATTTACTCCTTACGTTTGTCATTCTTAAACAAAACTTTATGCTCCATGTTGGTACGCGGTGTACTGCAGCCTGGGCACGGCGGGCGCGTGCCCGCGGCGAACAAAGGGCTCCAGAACTGGCTTGAGCAGAAACGCCTGCTGACGTGGAGACAGCGGGCTGTCAGCCAACTGCCGGTGGCGTGGCACACCCCGCTCGGCCAATGGCGAGAGGCCTCGTGACATCAAGGCGAGCTTTCATTCATTATGCATCCACCTATGTGACCCATATATTACCCAACCGCTGCGTTAATGTGCGTTCACTCTACACAGCTCGATGACTTCAAGCCCATATCAGGATGGCTCTTATAAACCGGGCCGCCATGTCGGTGCGCTAACACGCTGCCGGCCTCCACAACCGCCAGGCAGAGATCATTTTAAACCTGACACGCTGGGCGCCAAGCAGCCATTTTAGCTTCATCTTCCTGAGATCTGAACAGAGACGGGTTGTGGTCAAGCTCATGTTCATAAAACAGATGGTGCTTTCACTGCTCACGTTAATAAAATTAATAGTATTTGACTGCAAAATAGGGATATTTGAGAGAAATGACATCGGTTTCAGACTTGAAAACCGTCTCATCTTCAGAGGCTGACAATGTGTTTTACGAACAGTCAAGAAGACAGTAATGGAATGAGGCAAGTCACAGCCAGCAGGGACTGGATCTTCAAGCTCCAGCAACTACTGAAGAAGTGCAAAATCAATAGTGCCTTCTTGTGCTGTACCTACGCTGGAGGGCATCTCTCCAGCCCTCCCCTCACTGAAGCACCCAGATGGGTGTAAGTACGTTTTCCGCCGCGCCGGTGAGAGCAGGCGGCACAGTGTTGCCCTGAAGAGCATCCAGCTCCGCCACCACCGGAAGCCACATGAGAACAGGAAAATAAAGAGGTTGAGGTTAAAGCGCCGAGGGCCGAGCAAACGCAACCCTGGATCATCGCTGTTGTCCTTGTTTATTTTCAAACAAGTTATTTTTATATCGCAGTGGCATCAAGAATTGAATTGAAATGCGTAATTTCAATGAACAGTTACGTTTAACAATCACTACATAAATGTGTTCCACATTGAGCTGCGACTATTAACCGATTGTTTGGTCAATTAAAATAAAATGATTCAACAACTATTTTGAAACTCAAATAATTGTCTTGTTTTTAACAAAATTATTAACCAGTCGACAGTGTCAAGATTTCCTACTTTTCCGTTTTAACTGTTGGATTAGATTAAAAAAGCAATGTGAAGACATCTTTCTTTTTTTACTATTTTTTGTTAATTTATAGATTAAATGAGAAGTTCATTAATTGGGAAAATAATCGATGAATAAAATAAACTGTTGCAGCTCTCGTTCCGCCGATATTAGCTAACGTTTGCCACAGCGAACTAAGTGAGACGACAGCCACAGAGGCAATTACGAGTTTTGCGAACATTCGATCAGAGTTTTTTGAGGCCTGTTGTAACCTTTGAACCTTCCCCGTCGTGTCGTAGGAGCTTTCCGACAATCTCACGGCGCTACAGAAAGTGCAACACTAGCTCAGAGGGTGACCAAAACAACGAGCCTGGTAATTGTGCAAGGCTGTCTGTTGTTATCGTGACACTACTGACGTAAAGGCCACTGTTACAACAAAGGGAAAATTTTAAGACGCGACAATAGTCGCATAAACTTGTCACTCGATGAATTTTCGAAAAACCGCGGCTTATCCTTACTTGCTGACGGCCAACGTGACCTCAGCTGCAGCGGCAACAAAGAGTTGTCATGAAAAAGTGAGATAGCAAGCAGGGTGAAATCTTGTAAAATCATTAATTTGTATTATTATTTTTTTGTTAATTCGATCAATAACAATAACAGAAATTGTGAACTATCAGGTGATTTTAGAAAGGCTGAAAAACCCTTTGTGGTGTTCTTCACCCGACTGACAAGAACCATAGTGATGAAACACTATTGTTTTTGTTTTTTTTTTAATTATTACTGTTTGATCATTTTTTAAAAATATTTTTATGTGCTAAAAAACCTTAAATATCAAATTAAAACACATAATTCCAAAGACCTGTTAAATATTACCAAATTAAAGCTGCAACTAATTATTTCAACGAGTAATCAATTATTCATTTACTTTATAAACAGAACTGTCAAAAACTAATACAAAAAAGAAAAAAATCACTTATTTTTCACATCTTCAAATTGCTTCTAAACCTAAAGACTCTTTGCTTAATGTCAGAAATGACAAAGAAAAGCAGTAAATCGCGAAATGTACTTAAGATGCTGAACAAACATTAAGGTGATACTGAAAACTGCCTCGTGTGAAGTCGTTCCCCTGCTTCTGTCCTGCGATTCGTCACCTTCCACATCTCTTGTCCTGCAGCGTGTGTCTGTGCAGGTCTGCATGTTCTCCTGTCAGCCCGGTCGTGTGTGTGTGCGTGTGTTTGCAAACTGGCAGAATCCGGTTTCGGAGGCTCTGAGCGCCGGCAGTAACATGGAGGAGAACCGAGGCCGACAGCAAGATCAAGCCTGGTTTTATCTCCCAAATTTAGAACGTAAGACAAGAAGGAAGCCATTTATTAAGATCTGAGAAGATATTTAGAGCCGCAGCGTGCAACCATTTCTTGTTTTTTCTCAAGATATAATCTGTAGGTAGGCGAGGTCGCAGCCATGAACAACCTTCTAATTGTGCGTTTGTAAACCGTGGACCTCTCTTTTCTCCGACCAAACAAAGAGCAGGAGTGCCTCAAAGCTCTGCCGCGGCGCTCTGGAGCGTGAGGGAATCGCTCTGTAAGGCATCGCTCCGTGCACGCGATGCCTTACATAACACGGAGGCCACGGAGGAGGCCGGCAGGAGGAAGCGAGGAGACGTGCCTTGTTCATGTGATGGATGAGGAATTAACTTTCAGCACCCTCACACATTCCACATCCACCACGATGGGACGGGCAGACAAAAATAACAGATCTCCTTCCAGCTACTCTGCAAACGGACATTAAACAGAGACGA
>KV751384.1:1735142-1760744 GCA_001698575.1 Mola mola | reverse complement strand
TAATGTAAGGTGTAACAGTTTAGCTTTAAACAGCTTCTTTTTTTTTTTTAATCAGACAACAAAAATATCTGATCAGTGGATGGTCAAACAAGATTTTAGCTCTTTGTGTCAATATACATGCAGTATACTGTATATATGCCAATAAACTGGATGAATAACAAGGAACTCGGGGTGTTTGAAGGGCTGTGGCGAAAATAATATAAGAGCATCCGCTGTATACAGATACAGCAGATGCCCATTGAAAGATTAAGGTTATTTCACCGTATGTAACCATCAGCTGTCAGGAACATTTGTTTAACCCTCATTAAACCATCAGGGAATGTTCTGTCAGGGCTATCTGAAGGTTTTCGTCAGAAAAGCTGTAAGGGAACATTTCCCGTTGGTTCCCCCGAAGGGTGACACAAAATAACCTTTGGTTGACCTTCAAGGAACATTGCCTGAAGACTGTTTTGGTGTAACAATTGAACCCTCACGGAAGCATAAGTTCTGTGAAGGTTGTTTGGTGACCACTGTGAGAAAATGTGCAAGGAAAATTCCCTAAAGGTTTTTTTAAAGTATAACTACAACGTATTATAATGTACTGCACTTGTACCATTTACTACTCTAACATGTAGTATATACTTGTAATCTACCCAACCAAATGCATATAAATTAAACTGATCATTAAAAAATGAGAACACTTTTTAAACTTATATAGAATAGAATAATATATAACAAATATACATGTAAAAATGTAAGACTGCATCTTCTACAAGCGTGTTTGTAAATCTCAGTTGACGATCCTGAGAGTACCTGATCCTGGATGCTCAGCAGGTTCAGGTCGTTCTCGGCTGTTGCTGTAAGCCTTTTCACTTTACTGACAGCAGGGGGCGCTGTTGTTTGCTCACTGCAGTTGGCAGATCATCCTACTCCATGTCTGTAAACTAAAATGAACATTTTTAGTCTAATTCCTTTTTTCTTTGAATTAACGGGTTACAGATTCTGAAATATACCTATGAAAAATAATGTAAATCATGTTCGAGAACACTCGAATATGAAGTTCTTTGCCGACTTTACAAGAACCCGATTACAGGTGCGTCTATTACCACCTGAGTTTGAAACTGTTTGACAAAGCAGTGAAGCACTCAGTTGCCAGTTTATTAGGCACATCTGGCTGCTAAAATAATGCAGACTAATAGCTCTTCAGTAAGCCCTACATTATAAATGTACATGTCATAAAGTGAAATGTTAGGTGTGTGATCCTTTTGGAGGCGACAAATGCAAAACTCAAATATTTCAATAAAAGCACAGAAATGATAAAGGTATTACTTTATAAGATGTTACATTCTTCGCGTTAATTTCCCTCTGCATTTGCTTTTGTAATTAATTTTCCATTTCATTTTTAGTTTACTCATTTTTAAATTTGCTTATTTCTGTATCACTCTTATTTCCTCGGCCTGATTTCTCTTCATACATTTTGTTCTATATTTCTGCTTTCTCATGCAAATGAAAGGCTCCAGAGAAACGTTCATTCGTGCATCTTTATTTTTTTTATTTCTTTCACATAACAGAGGCATCTTCAAGTGTTGTGTTGTTCAGACCAACGATAAATCTGCTTTAATCCACACTCAGAAACTACAAACATATCCTCTAGTTTTTAATGCAACTCTTTAAGGCTTCTATGTGAACAGGTTTCAAAGAACAGTAAGTGAAATATGAACTCTGATGTCAACAAACAGTGAATTATGACAAACACTCAACTGTCCTCAGCCTGAAGGCACGACGGCAGACACGACATCAGCCGGCGTCTTCTGACGGAACGTCCTGACACAGCTTTGCCAGAGTTTGGACCAGCCCAGTCTGGTCCCCTCGTGTCAGGCCCACCAGCGCTCCTGGTCTGCTCTGCACCGTCCTGAGGTCCAGTGGAGCTGCTCCCTTGTGATTGGCCAGCTTTGGTGTCTGACTGCTGGACTGAGGTCAGCTGAGTGCGCTCGGTGGTCTGGTGGTGTGACGCGTCCAGGGGAGAGTCGCACTCGGAGGCAAAGCTACGAGACAGAAAGTCTTAAGGCCTTTGTACATCAGACCTGTTTCTTTGGTATAATAATGGTGTAATAATTTGCACAGAATTATGTTTTTCCAAACCTTAAGTTTCAACTCTGACAAGTACACAGCTGGCCAATCAAAATGCTTGTTATTGCCACATCACATTGAAAACATCCAACAAACAAAGACACCAAGAAGGCAGAATATATTTCAACCTGTTTTTATCTTCTTACACTGACTTTAGTGAGAAATGTAATAGCATGTTTCAGCTAACTAATGGTCCGGTACAACGAAGTTAACACGCAGCGTCCGTAAGAATTCAAACTCACCTGTTGAAAGACGTCTGACGGGACGAGCCGGCCGGCCAGTCGTGTTTACGTGGGCTCGTCATGGTCATGTACTCATCCTGCGGCAGCACCGACGAACTGCTCCCCTTGGGTGACATCATCATGTAGCCCCGCCCCTGCCCCCCTGTGGGACAACGCTTCATCTCGTCGGGGCTCTGATGGGACCTGGAGGGGCTGAGACATGAGGCCCGAGGGCACTCTGATCTGTCCGGTCTGCAGGACTCCAGGGAACACAGGATCGGACTTCCGGGGGTTCTGGGGGGCGGGCGAGAACAGAGTGGTCTTGGGTTTGCCGGCTTCTCTCTGTATTTGGGTCTGCAGCGCTTTGAGACCAGAAGGTTCTGAAGCTGACTACTGGAGGTCGGTGAGCGGCTGAAGTCCGGCAGAGCTCTCAGGGCCCTCACGGCCTCGCGGACCACCTCGTGGATGTGCTGGGCCACTGCTGGGCTTCCTGTACAGACCAGAGACGCAGAGGGAGGTGGGGTAGCAGTGTTCTGTTCAGGCAAATTTCTATAATTTTCAATCACCTTGGTCTCTTGCTTCCATCCAGATCTCTCCAGGGCCGGTCGGCGCCGACCGGCCGAGCTCCAAGAAGAACGAGCCGTCCAAGTGGCCGAAGCGGCGAACGATCAGCAGCGGAATCGAAACCGACGGCAAATCGACGGACGCGCTCACTCTGAACAAGACGAGCGACGACGTCGTGAGGCAGAGCCGGCTCTCCCCGGACAGGGACCTGGAGCTGCCCAGACCTCTGGACTTCACTGTGACCGGCCAAACCTAGTCAAGGGTGAACAGGACCGAAATCTGCTATCAGAATTGATTCAAAATGCAGAGAATCGGCTGCAGATAGAAAAAAAATCTGCATTCAGTTACCCCGAGAGATGGTAAAAGCTCAAAAGTGAAGCTTAACAAAAGAAAATCATCCAAAAGGAAAATGGGGAAGACAATAAGCTAAAAATCAGGTCAGATGACACATTCAACCCCTGGTTTCAGGCAGCACGGCGTCGATGTGAAAGAATCTCAGCTTTCCTTGTTTGTTAGTGACCAGTAATATGTAATATTTCTATTTTATTAAAAATATGCTTGAAGGCATTTCAACAACATTTTGTGTCGGAGTTTGTATTTTTTCCAAAATTTTAATACCAAAATTTAACGTTTTTATTGCAAATACATATTGATAAATCTTTTGGATGACCAATAATCAGTATCACCAAGAGATGAAGACAAACCTGCACCAAACCGAGGGAGGACTTCCATCATTTGGGTTTATTTGGGGGGGGGCATCCTGTGCATATTTATAACAATATGTAGAGTTCAAATTCTTTGCATAAAAATGTCAAGATTTGGATCCGGATCAATCAACAACACAACACCCAAATACATGGTTTTTCAGCTGAAAACTGCGGTTTTGGGGTTTAAATATGCTTTGATCCACAGGACTATCAAAATATGAATTGGTCATGAGGTATGTGGTTATTTTTTAACCAGAATTTACAGAAAACACACTATTGTGATTGTATCACCAAACCAAAGTACAGGCGGGGAAAGAGGGAGAGGGACACATGTGGGGGAAGACACGAGAGACAGATTCGTTGTGATCAAGATGCTTCATGTGGCTTCTCTTTTCAGGGAACTTGTGTCATCTATCTTTGTACGCTTCAGAGAAAAACATGCCTGTTTGTATGTCTTATAGGACAAGTGGCGCCACCTGGTGGCATTTGAGCACATCACCCTGGTGACATTAGATAAATTACTGAAATGCAACTTTAGCCACTGCCTGTAGTGAGCGTCACTACTTCTTCCCCACAAAAACATCCTGCTTCTGACCACCAGGTCTATAAAGGATATATTAGTTTTGGGAGGTCTACTGTCAGGAGGTTGGTTTCTTTTTCCTTTGGGGTGTTTGAGTAACTATTTAATTGATCTGTTATTTTAAGAAATGACAAAATGACACGTCACCCATCACCACCACCCGGATCATGATACTGTTGACTCAGTCGTCAAGGATGAACCGTCTGTATTTAAAACAGGGTGACAGGATGATCACTTAGACAACGCCTCGAATTTTGATTGGTTTTAGTCTTCAAACTTCAAACTGCTGCAGGGAGAAACATCTCTAAAATCTGACTCTAAATAAAACCTCAAGTTATCGTCATCAGCTTAACGGTGGTACATGCAGATTTAGGCACAACATGAGGGGAAATACCACAAAGAAGAAAACTCTACTGCGCGTGAGAGAAAAATGACACAGACGACGACGTGGCCCCACCTCTTTGAAGAACGCTGCCGGGGGCAGAGTGCAGTACCCATCATCCTCTTCTGTGAACCCTTCCTCCCTCCGCTCCTCCTCCATCAGCTTCCTCACTGCCTGATACCACTCCTCCTGCTCCCACTCATCCTCCGCCACCAGCACCATGGTCTGAGCCTTTGCATACAACGCCACCGTGTGGCCTCTCTTGGTACTGCCGGTCCGGCTGACACCCAGGCAGCACCTCAGGTAGATCACCCTGAAATAAAGCAGAATATTGTGGAAACCAGGACCAGATCTGTAAATCAGACATGATTTATCCATATCTGCCCCCTGTGAGACCGGCTGAAGCGACTCTAACCAACCCTTGTTTGCTGGAGCCAAAGAGCGCAGCTTTACTTGCAGACTTCTCCACAGTTGTGAAATTTTCCTGGCTCTTGTACCACTCGAGTCGGCTCGGCCCAGTGTGACTTCCTGCTCTCAGGACAAAATATCTCCTGTGGCTGCGCTCCAGCTTCCCCAGGTAGCCCAGTTTGACCACGTCCCTCTGTGGCGCCGAGGAGGCCACCAGGGCCCGGGACAGGGGGACCAGAGAACTGGACGACTGGCTGGAACAGTAGAGCTCCTCGAAGTAACGAGACGGGGGACTTAACTCCACACAGTCCTGCCCCGGCCGTTGGGAAATCATCCACAGAGGCTGCGGAGGCGATTCCCATGCTCGGGCAGCACCGTCAGATGGCAGAGGGGAGCTGGAAACAGACACGCGTCTCCTTTGGTTGGCAGACCTGTTGTGACCTTCATCCATTTCAAGCTGAAATCCAGAAAGGAAACTGAATCATAAGAACTGAGAAAAACAGTCATGTGATCAGTCTTTGGATCACCCAGGTCTCCTGAACCACTCAGTTTCAGGTCTTTTACTCTATAAATAGTCCAAAACTTGTAAAAAATGCTCATCACTTCTTTTTAGAGCCCAAAGTGACGTCTTTAAATTGCTTCTTTAGTCCAACCAACAGTTATAACCCCAGAGTCTTTGTTTACTCTCAGAAATGACAAAGAAAAGCAGCAAATCCTGACATTTAATAAGCTGGAATCATCATATATTTAATTATTTTACTGAAAACATCAATCAAATGATTAATTAATTAAAGAAATAGTTGACTAAGCTTCAATTAACTGATAAATTGATCCAGCTCCAGTATTGATTAATTCTAGTTACAGATCTGAACTGGGGGACTAAGAATATTAAATAAATTTAGAAAAAAATTTGTTGATGCATTCCAGTTTAAAAGGGGCAAATCTAAACAGATCCGTGGTGCTCATTTAGTCAAATAACCGACTAATCAAGTGGACAAACAAGTTGGGAACAATTCTGAACTACTAAATTAGCCGTTGCGTAATTTGAAGCAGTGTAACATGAATGTTTGTCATTCTTTACCGGAAATGTGTAAATTAATTTAAAACGAAAAGAATAGATACATTTGTGTGATTATTTCTGAAACCCTGTTTATTTAAATCTGAAGAACAACGCGGCCGAACCTCCCACTGGCTATGCTGATTGAAATCAAGCTAATTGGCGTTAGCTCGCTCGACTGCGTTTGTCCCGCGACATTAAGAGAGAACTGTTTAAATAAATCTCACCTGAAACTGTCAGGTATGAACCTTAAACCTGTAAAGAAGCACGCCGACACCTGGTTTTAATTTCTAGCCGCCTGCAGGGGCCCGAAGGTGACTCATAGACTAGTTTTCGGCGCCATGTTGGCCTCCGCTCGCGACCACTTCGTTAACTCAGGTGCATCCGGTGCCAATCAGTAAGGCCTTCAGGGGCTCCTCGGAAAAAATCCTGCTCTCAGCGAGAAAGGGCGGACAAGTTGCGTTCAAGGGACAGAAACAGGACATCGCGAGTGTTGATTAAATTAGTTTATTTTTCAAGGATAAAACTAAAAATACAAAACAAAAACAGTAATCGGTCAGTAATGCAAATGATAATAGAGGGAATATAGAATGATAATAAATATAATTTTATACTGCATTTATTTAATTACATGAGAACATCGCTGTGATTTTTCATTTTTATAATAGGGCGGCACAGTGGTGCAGTGGTTAGCACTGTCGACTCCCAGTAAGAAGGTCCTGGGTTCATTCCGGGTCAGGGCGTTTCTGTGTAGTTTGCATATTCTCCCTGTGCCTGTGTGGGTTCTCTTTCTGGGTACTCCCACAGTCCAAAAACATGCAAAAAGTGGGGGTTAAGTTAGTTGGTCACTCTAAATTACACGTAGATGTGAGTGTGGATGGTTGTTTGTCTCTATATGTCAGACCTGCAGACCAAACTGGTGACTTGTCCAGGATGACCCTGTCTTCGCCCGAAGATGCTGAGATAGGCTCCCGTGACCCCTAACAGGATAAGCGGTAGAAAATGGATGGATGGATGGATAATTTTTAAGATTAAAAGCAGTTAAAAAATGTCTCTCTCTTGCTTTGGTATGTGTTTTTAATTAGAGCTACTTAAGATAAAATCTAAAACAAACAAAAAAGTTATGTCAATCGTCAATAACCATACAAGAAAACAGAAACGTGACGTTAAACGTTTGCATTCAAGGGGCTTCGGAAAAAAAAGTTGCAACAAACGCGTTCATATTAAGTCAATTTTAATTTTAATTTTCAATGGCTCAGTGGGCTGGACACTAAGATCTTTCATGACAAGTTCAGGAAACAGGATTGCGTTAGCTGTTTCTGTTGAAACACACATTGCTTCATGCATTTTTCAACACTCTGGAAACGGCCGCTGTGAGAGCAGGGCGAGCAGGGTCAAACAACCTGAAAATGTTCCTGTCCTCCGGGATGTCTGTGCTCCGGGGCTTCCTCTCTCTCCTCCTCAGCTGGACGGGCCTCTGCCAGGTCCTGTCCATGGCGGCCACAGCACTGGGGTCTGTGGTTGCGGTCTGGACGGTGAAGTTGCTGGTGCGACACGCCTGGTACACACACAAGATGTCCTGCTTTAGCAAACCATATGCGAACTCCTGGCTCTTGGGCCACCTGGGCAAGGTAGGAAACACACCGACATGCTTTCAATTTTATTTGTCAAATCTAAGACAATGTCAGATCAAACCAGAATCTTAACATTGTCAGGATGTGGTCGCTGTCGCAATTGTTACACATCGCTCTGGTTGTGACAGATTTCCTTAACAGGGCTCCATACTGTTTGCTATATTACAGATGCAGAGCACAGAGGAAGGCCTCCTGCAGGCCGATGAGCTGGTGCAGACATACAAGCACTCCTGCAGCTGGTTCATCGGCCCCTTCTACCACCTGGTCAGAGTCTTCCATCCCGACTACGTCAAACCGCTGCTGATGGCACCCGGTAGGGCAACACCCCTACACCTGTAGGCGGGTTCTTATGACAGAAACCTTCTTTGGGAAACATGTTTGACGTGTACTTACTTTGGCCCATGTGCCATGTGCTAACATGTAGGGAGAGGAGCTTACACTCTCCCTTATCCTGCAGCCAGCCACCAGGGGGTGATTGAGATGTTTTGTGTTCTCTTTGCATAACGCAGCGAGCATCACGGTGAAGGATGAGCTCATCTACGATCACCTACGCCCGTGGCTCGGTGAGTCAAAAGTCCGTTTGTTCACACCGTAGGTGTGGTTTCATGTTACATATTCGTGGAGGCACTGAAAACAAAGATATTCTTATTCATGGCAGCCTCTCTGACGCCTCACAGGACAGAGTCTGTTGCTAAGCAACGGGAAGGTGTGGCTCCGCAATAGGCGGCTGCTGACCCCAGCGTTCCATTTTGACATCCTGAAGAACTACATCGCAAAGTTCAACACGTCAGCCAACACCATGCACGTAAGACGCTGCACCGCAGCCAGCCACCAGGGGGTGATGAAGACGCTTTGGCTTGTCTTTCAGGGAACTGTCGTGTGGTCCATCTTTATGTGCTTCCAACAAAAACGTGCCTGTTCATATGTCTTATAGCACAAGTGGCGCCGCCTGGTGGCAGAGGGCACAACAAGCATTGAGGCGTTTGAGCACATCACTCTCATGTCACTGGACAGTTTACTGAAATGCGCCTTTAGCCACAACAGCAACTGCCAGAAGTGAGCCTCACCACTTCTTCCCCACAAAAACATGCTGCTTCTGTCTTTCCTCTGTCTTCCTGAGAATATTCTTTGTCCAGGTCGACCAGCGAGTACGTGTCAGCCATCGTGGAGCTCAGCGACCTGATTATAGACCGTCGCCAAAGGATTCTACACCACTGGGACTGGATTTACTGGAAGACGAAGCAGGGAAAGCGATTCAAACAGGCCTTAAGCATCGTGCACAGGTACCTCGTGACATTTACGCACAAACAACACAGGAAGCTTCAGATCTGATGACAGTTTCACTGGTAAATGGTGAAAACTCAGCTGTTGCTGTAACAACTCTAATGTAATGCTGTTTGTAATATAGTATACACTCTGAATCAGAAATTTTGTGTCACAATGCACCATACCAGCATCGCTCTTTGGGAAACATGTTTGACGTGTACTTACTTTGGCCCATGTGCCATGTGCTAACATGTAGGGAGAGGAGCTTACACTCTCCCTTATCCTGCAGCCAGCCACCAGGGGGTGATTGAGATGTTTTGTGTTCTCTTTGCATAACGCAGCGAGCATCACGGTGAAGGATGAGCTCATCTACGATCACCTACGCCCGTGGCTCGGTGAGTCAAAAGTCCGTTTGTTCACACCGTAGGTGTGGTTTCATGTTACATATTCGTGGAGGCACTGAAAACAAAGATATTCTTATTCATGGCAGCCTCTCTGACGCCTCACAGGACAGAGTCTGTTGCTAAGCAACGGGAAGGTGTGGCTCCGCAATAGGCGGCTGCTGACCCCAGCGTTCCATTTTGACATCCTGAAGAACTACATCGCAAAGTTCAACACGTCAGCCAACACCATGCACGTAAGACGCTGCACCGCAGCCAGCCACCAGGGGGTGATGAAGACGCTTTGGCTTGTCTTTCAGGGAACTGTCGTGTGGTCCATCTTTATGTGCTTCCAACAAAAACGTGCCTGTTCATATGTCTTATAGCACAAGTGGCGCCGCCTGGTGGCAGAGGGCACAACAAGCATTGAGGCGTTTGAGCACATCACTCTCATGTCACTGGACAGTTTACTGAAATGCGCCTTTAGCCACAACAGCAACTGCCAGAAGTGAGCCTCACCACTTCTTCCCCACAAAAACATGCTGCTTCTGTCTTTCCTCTGTCTTCCTGACTTCCAATATTCTTTGTCCAGGTCGACCAGCGAGTACGTGTCAGCCATCGTGGAGCTCAGCGACCTGATTATAGACCGTCGCCAAAGGATTCTACACCACTGGGACTGGATTTACTGGAAGACGAAGCAGGGAAAGCGATTCAAACAGGCCTTAAGCATCGTGCACAGGTACCTCGTGACATTTACGCACAAACAACACAGGAAGCTTCAGATCTGATGACAGTTTCACTGGTAAATGGTGAAAACTCAGCTGTTGCTGTAACAACTCTAATGTAATGCTGTTTGTAATATAGTATACACTCTGAATCAGAAATTTTGTGTCACAATGCACCATACCAGCATCGCACACAACAAGTGTTCATTTCTATGATCAGTTTTAATTAGTCATTACATCAGGACTGGCCACCAGGTGGCGTCTTCTATTTAAAAAACAATGTTTTCTACTGTGAGTCCAATGAGTCCAAATACACAAAACTTAGCAGCTGTTTAATAAACGGATACAAATTCTGAGACCAAATTCCAGAGAGAATTAATGCATTCTGTGGCATCGTGTGCGTTTGCAGGTTTACCATGGAAGTGGTTCAGAAGCGCCGTGCCCTGATCAGCCAGCAGAAGGAGACAGAAACAGCCCCGAAGAGAAAGAAGGATTTTGTGGACATCATACTGCTGACAAAGGTAGGAGGGAAGAAATTGATAAATGGGTTGAACGGGCAAAAAGGACATTGAAGGATCGGCGTTTTGGTTTTGGTGCTACTGCAGGACGAGGACGGAAAAGGCCTCACAGACAAGGAGATACAGGCTGAAGCTAACACCTTCATGTTCGCAGGTGAGCTTTTCTGCTAAAGATGTCTCATGAGCCCATTTAAGGCTGAATGCTACTGATTAGCATTTAGCAACTTGAGAGCAGTAGCAGCAAACTTAATCTAGCTAGCTAAACCATCTGGGCATCGCAACAGTAGTGTTTCAAAAGTACCCATCCAATTGTGATTCCACGCGCATCAAGTGTTTAAACTTAGACTCTGCTATTGTTTCCCACAGGTCATGACACAACAGCTAGCGCGATTTGCTGGACGCTGTATAATTTAGCGCAGCACCTTCACTATCAGGAGGAGTGCAGGATGGAAGTGATGGAACTGATGGAAGAACGAGATGGACAAGAAATCAAGTGGTCAGAAAAGGCTGAAAATAAAATGCACCGCAAAAAATGTCCTTACAGTTGAACGTCTGGTATAACAGGCGTAGCAGTATGTTAAATGTGATTAATTGTCTCTGCGCATTTATCTACAGGGAGGACCTGTCCCGCCTTCCCTTCACCACCATGTGCATCAGGGAGTCTCTCAGGCTGCACTCTCCGGTGCAGGCCGTCACGAGGAGGTACACTCAGGACATGCCGCTGCCAGGGAATCGCACAGTCCCAAAAGGTGAGAGGAAACAGAATTTAGAGGCTTAAAAGGCTGTTAATCTCCCATAAATTGCCTCATCGGTTAGTTTGGGTTATTTTACGGTTTTGGATGGGTGTAATCTCCCGATTTAAGGCAGGCTCCTCCGAAACCCTTATTTGTCAGATGTTGGTGAAGAGAACTACTAGCATGCAGCTAGTTAGCAGGAACCTATAACGAATTTAGTCTAATTTAGATGCAATCAATGCCTGATAAAGAAAGCATAGGCGCCCGGTTTGACATGAAACACCTCGTTGGCATGCATTTAATGCTTTCTTAACGCGGAAATAACATCCTGTTATTTCATGATGCTTTTAAATGAAATCAGTACTTCCTGCATGTGCTTCAAGTTTACATTTCCGGTTACCTTTCATTTTCAATTTCCAATCAGGCTTTCATTGTGAAGATGTTTTTTTGATTTTTTTTGTCCATGTTGAACTGTTGAAAATCACTCCACCCACCATTAGAAGAGGTAAAACATGCAATAAGTTACACTTGATGGATTCTGGAGCTGCTTAACTGCCATTTGTGGCTCCATGGGGAGAATCTGCTGAGGCAGTGGTGACACCTAGTGGTAATATTGGGTATAACGGTCTGCTGCAGCGTTTGATGGTTAAACTTTTATTCCTTTTTTAAGTTGTAAAGAGTGATTTACTGAAACAGGGAGTTTTGCTTGTTGTTAGATTGAAAAGGCTTCTGTGTAACCTGAACTATTTGATAAATACTTTAATTTTATCCTTGCTAAGGTGCCATCTGTTTGGTCAGTATTTATGGAACACACCACAACCCCGCCGTTTGGACAAACCCACATGTGAGAATTCTGAATTTGCTTTTCACTCTTTGCTCCTTTTTTTTTTTTTGTCGCATTTGACCCGTTGCATTTGACTTTCCTTTAGGAGTTTAATCCTCTGCGTTTTGACCCTACAAGAAAAGAGGGGCTGCCTTCTCACGCCTTCATCCCCTTTTCCTCGGGACCCAGGTACTGCGTCGTCAATGCTGCTGAACATTTATGGTGAACGAGATCTGATTTGAACCTGGATGTTTTCGCAGGAACTGTATTGGTCAGAAATTCGCCCTGGCGGAGCTTCGCGTTGTCGTGGCCCTGACCCTGCTCAGGTTTCGTCTGACGCCAGGGGTGAACCCTGAACTCTGCGCCGGCTCGGGGCGAGTCCGCCGCCTCCCCCAGCTCGTCCTGCGTGCGGAGGGAGGACTGTGGCTGCAGTTGGAGCCTCTGACTCAGCAGAACCTGAAGGAATGATCGAACGAATGATCCAACAAGATACTCAATTTATGTTGTATATGGTAACAACCTAATGATTGATTGAAAAATGATTGATTGAAAAACTGAGGAATTTCGTTGTGTCTGTGTTAGTGCGATTCTTGAGTTTTCAATGGACATACATCATACATACATCTGCCTCCAAAAAGGCCAGATGGGGTATCTTTGAGTCCGCAGGCCTGAGTATATTCAGTGTAGTTTATTGTCCATGAAAAATCGTAGAAAACTGTTTCTCTAATCATTACAGTAAATTGCTAAAGAAAAACAGGAAAGAAAACTAGGCAAGGGTGACCCTAGTATACTTATCCCTTCTTGCCACCAAGCAGTACGGTTCGGTTCGATTCGGTACACATTTTTTTGCGTTTCCATTGTCAGAATCTGTCGTAGTGTTGACGAGCAGAAGTACCCAAACGCAAGACACAGACTTTGGAGCAGAGGGTTTTCATGTGAGAAGGTGAGGAGTTGAGGTTTCTCTGAGGGAGCAGGTCCAGAGCGAGTGGCAGCTTGCAGTGCAGGTGAGCAGGTGTTCCTAGAAGCAGATGAGATTGAGACGAGTAAAAAGCAACCGGTAAAAACACACTGAGTCGCAGAGTGAGTGTAATTCTCAGAGAGCGGGCCAGAGCAACGAGTACCACATGAATGACTGGACGATCTGACGATGAATGACTGCCGCTCAACGAAGTCACTCCTAAGAGGGAGAGAGAAAAACACAAGGGGGAGGGGCCCAGGACAGGATCTCCCAAACTCACGACAGAATCTGTGAATGGTACCCTTATATAGCGAACCGTACTGTGCCAGATTGGTCCCCCGTTCCTTGGGGCACTAACCAGAGCTATCCTGTACCATAAAAGCAGGGCTAGACCAACTGCGGTCGGCCGACTGGTTGACAGAATTGTCACATGGCTGTAGCAGTTAGAGGTTATATTCAAGAAATGCTTGAACGAAAGTGTGTCAGGTGGATGATACACAAATACGCAAGGATGGAAAAGTTAAAAAGACACAGGTGAAGCAAATCAGGGTGGGCCGGAATGTCTGAAACAAGAGCGTAGGATCGAGGGCAAAAGGTGGAAGTGTAAACCAGGTCAAGACACATGAGGAATACAGCAAATAACAACCTAGAGAGTCCAAACAAACCAGAAACCCTGACAGAAACAATACAATCAAGGAATCACCTGGAAAGTTTGCGTCACTCAACATAATCCAAACGGCAAAAGAGTCTCTAAGAACCAGAGGAGGTGCAGTAAAACATCCAAGAAGGTACAGGTCTCTAGAGAGAAACGAGGAAAAGTGGTTGGTTGGTAAATGATAATGAGGGTACGCATCGCCTGCTGCACGTCCCCAAAATAGATTCCATTACTTGGGTAAATTTAAAGGTTTGTCTGTCGAGTTAGGGGTAGGATAGGTGAAATGATTACCTTTTCTCTAATTTCTCTTCCATTTAAAGGGGGATTATTCTTTGCAAATCCAATGATGGAGAACAATTACATCAGTATGATGGATCCATTTCGTAGGGAAGTGTGGTAAACACCTGAGGGCGGTTCTTGCAGTTCCAGTCTTGAGTGAAGTTGTCTGGATTCCTGGATTACTGATGCCATTGGCTACGAACACACAAGCCAACTCAAGTTAATGTTCGCTTTTTGACCTCCTCGCCCATTTTCTCAGACATACTTTAACCACATACCGGACTGTTTGTGTGACTGTGATCCAGGAGCGTCCATGAGCGTGGTTCTGGACCCGTCCTTAAGTGTTTGCATCTGGAGCTCTGCTGCGGCGGCCATCGTCTGCACTGTCAGTCGCGTACACTGATGCCATCCAGATATCGCTGGTGCTTCTTAGCTTGGTGTGTTTTGCACAATGAAACTTCTAGATGTTGTGCTTCAGATGGGTTCTTCCTGATTTCGGTTTTGCTGTTTGATTTCCTCTTTTCACAGTGGCTGTGTGCCCCTTTGTTCTGATGAGTGACCTGATGAGTGAGCCTTCAATGTGGACTACATTCATTTATTTACTTCTTAATTGTTCCAGAGTTTGGGCAATATGGCGTTTCAGGACTTCCATCAGAGGATGGCGTTTACAGTCAGCGCCCACCACTCAAGGCTATTTGTATGTTGGCTGCTCTGTTCGCAAGTCTGGTGTTTTCCTGGGTGTCACTGTTGCTGTTGAATAAGGGGATCCTTCCTGATCGGTGGGACGTGTTTGAGGTTAAATCAAAGGGAAAACCATCACAGTCAGTGAGGAGAGTGAGAAAAATGATAAATACGAATCTGAACCAATGCTCAATACAAACTGCTCATTTTTCTTCCCCGGTTTTATTTGCAGTGGCTTTGACTGATCAATTTTTGTGCTTCATAGGTGAAATAATATCTCAGGCAAAACTCAACCAATTTGCTTCCGACTTACACCACATATGAGAGTCTTAATTCCAAAATAAGTATGACTTGCAAAGGTCAAAGATCAAGTCACAACAGGTGATTCTGTTCACCAAAAAAAAAAAAAAAGTTAAAAAATGTTATAAGGTGGCTGGGCAAAATTCTCATAAATTTTCACTGAGGTACCTGGTTTCTTTAATGAAAAACTAAAATAGCACCTTGCTGTATCCTCGTCAGCATTGCTATCTCATTGGGTTACAGGGTTTAACCCGGAGGGAAGCCATTTTGTGCCACTTAGTGCCGTCATTGCAGGCACGGCCTTTTCATTTAACTGAAACTGATAATTTCACATGAATAAAAATGAGCAAATTAGAAATCTTGGTTCAATTTGACAATCACCAGGCAAAATGTTCCACCACTACTAGCTAACGTCTGCAGCTAGCCAACATTCCCACAGATGCATTGTCATAATATGTTTTACTGAAACTAAAAACTGAGCCATATTTTTCAATTTGGTGTTATTAGATTTAGTTATTTAATAAATAAAGTGGTTGACAATCAGAAATGGGCCTTAAAAAACAAATGATTAAGCACTTCAGCTGCATAGTTATATAAATTTTTCCATTTGTTTATTTTCTCGCTGTAGACGATTACATCTATGTGTGTTTACATTCAAATATTTATCTGCTAATGATTAAAGTTACATCAAATACTATTCAATTTAGAGATGACATGATTAAATGTTTCCTTTATGTACGACCAAATCATAAATCAACACACTTATCAAAGCATTACAGATATCTTTAAGTGACTTTCATTTGTTTACAAAAGTTTTAAAATGGGAGGAGGTCGGGTTAAATTTTTGCTTAAGTTTTCACTTTCTTTCCTCAGCGGCGCGGAGGACAGCAGCGGTGCTCTCCTTTGCTTCCTGCAGCAATGCCGACACTCTCATCCGAGTCTGCGGAACAGCACGGAAACACAAAAACACTCGGGTTTATCACGAATTTTCGGATACAAGAAATGTGACTTTTTAGCGCAAGTCACAAATTTTAAAAACTAATGGAGGAGGAGGTTAAACTTGATGGTGGTGCATTTTTAGCAGTGATTTTCCAAACAAAGAGCATATGAAAGCACTTACGGCCGCCTTGAAGTCATCATCTGTGATGTCTTGTAGGTTGATGGTGACGTTGTAATACGCACCGTAAACAGCCATCTCAAGGGCTTTAGCTGCCACCTGAAACAGCACACACAGATTTTAGATTTTATGTAAATGTGACACATAAATCTTATATTTAGAAGCTTTTGTATATTTGTGAGCACGTGACATTATGAAGAGACAAATTGTGACATGCAGAAAGAATAATTACAAAATAGTTGTGCTCGACATTCTTCAATTAAAAACAGCCCAACAGATGATGGATCAGTGTTTGGGTCACCTGAGCGTCAGACTTGCAGGCGATGTTTCCGTAGACGACCATTTCTTTAAGATACGGCCAGAGGACATTAACCCTCGCAGCCAGAGCCAGCGGGACGCCCACCGCTCGCTGCAAACCGTCCTGCATGGCATCCTGGCGCCTGACAGCAGCATCAGGGTTCATGGAGGAGGACAAAATGTCTTCATCACAAGCTGCTCTCACAGTTTTGGTTGTAATGAAATGGCTCTGAATACGAATTATCTATCTGAAAGGTGCATCTTTTACTTCAGTCTCTTTTCCACTGACAAAGGTGTCCCACAGGGATCTATATTTGCCCCCCCCATATTTTTTAAATTTTTATAAAGGACTTTGGTCAAAAAAACAATTCAAACTGAAATAAATTTGTATGCTGATGATACCATAATTTACAAGGCATCACCTGATGTGAGTCTTTACATAGAGCTCTAGCAGGAAGATTTTTATTTACTGCAGCTTTCACTCTTAAAGCTAAAATGGGTCCTCTATGAAAATCTATATTTTTTTAAAGGAAACCATTATCTACTCACCCCCAGCAAACAAAACATTCTGGAGCTTCACAGCAAATCAGCCAAAATCCATGTGTGACAGGTTGCATGCTAATGCTTTTAGCTAGCGGCTATAGTGAAGATGTAGGCTTAAAAAGTGGGGATCTTGAAAAATCAATATGGAAACCCTCGGCCCAAGATTGAACGTCTCTACGTATATATATAGTTTTAATCTTTTAAAAAACTGTAACTTAAATGTGTTGTGTAGTGACAACACTGTATGATTTATACTTTTACTTTTTGATACTGAGAGTAATTTACAGGCGTGGAGCCCGCTGTTGGTCATTAAATAAATTTAAAATATCTGCTATGCACTGTAAATATTTATTTTCTAAATCAAAATGTGTAGAATAGATGACAGGAAAATGAAACATGGTGTGTAGATATTTTTTTTTAAATTACCTCTTTGTTTCCTCTGCTGTGTTTTTTGGCATTTTCAGCGCCGCCTGCAGAGAAAAATGAGACAAACAGTAAATGAAGAATTCATCTGCATCCCACCACGTGTTTAATGTATAAAATGAACATATCACATGGAAGTGGGAGTGGTCTTATAGCGAGATGTTTCTGAGTGTCCTCCTCACCATGTAGCTGTTGAAGGCGGACGAGTCGGCATCCACCATGAGCAGCAGCTCGTTCATGGCCTGATGAAAGGGAGGAATCAGCCTCCTCATCATGCCATCCAGGTTCTCGAACTGCCTCTTCCCATATGTCATTTGGCCCACCATGGCGCCCAGCGACGCCCCCTGCAGCACAGAGACATCATCACATCCCTGATGTCTGGAGATGTTTCTAAAGTAATCACCCCTGTTCGTACCAGAGCAGCAACGGCAGCAGAAACCGATCCTCCGCCGGGAGCCGCCGTCCGAGCTCCAACAATCCCAACGAACTGCTGCAAAGACAGAGACAGCAGCCGGTTGTCCTGCTGCGGCTTCACCATGTACCTGCACAGGCAGAATCACAATTTATCACTCTTTCTTCTATATTTCTTAAAGTGAACTCTTCTGGATAGATGATATGGAGCTGCAGCCTGCCTTATTTTTACATTTAGATCCTTTTATTATTTTTTTTAAATGCTTATATAATTCTAAACTATAAATTAAACCATGATAATGTGTTTACATGCACGTTTACATGTATGAGGGCCACAGTGAGGGAAAAAAATTCAGAGACTTTGAAAATAGTCGTAAATTTACGAGAAAAGTCATAATATTATTAGAAAAAGGTGCTAATCTGAGTGGGTTCCTTTAGAGGACAGACCTCAGCAGAATAGCCAGGTTGGTGGAGAACCTTGTGAAGTTGTACTTCAGAACTTCATCTTTTGGCACATTAGTTCACATCAGGACTGTGAAAGGAATCTGCCAGAAACTGTATTTACACAAAGAAAAAACTACAAGGACTTGAAGGAAAATCGCCTCTTTTCAGAGTCTGTCCAAGGACATACCTGTTTTGTTTACTTCCACCTTAAATCTCGTAAAGTTCTGACTTTTTTTTTGTTAAATTTACAACATTTTTCAGGTAAATTTCTGACTTGTTCCTTGTAGGATCACCACTTTTTCTCTGGTAAATGTTTGACCTTACTCTCAAAATGTACACTTTGGAGTGATGTATGTGTATAAGTGGAGCTGTGCAGGTGGATGACCGTGGATGAACACTCACTCCACCACCCTCTCCTTCGGGTTGAACGGCCCCAGAGAGTCGAGGCCCAGTTTGCTGATCACCTGCCGACACACAGTTCAAGAGATGTCACATCGTTTCAAACGTCGGAAGCTTCTTTGTTTATTTCGAGTTGTGAGAACTGATCTCTGACCAGCCGGATCTTGTGCTCCTCTTCCACAATGAAGAGTCCATCCCTGCGGATATAGAAGTCGGCAGCGTCCAGCAGAGCCTTCAGCGGGATCAGGCCGACGATCTGAGAGCCGACAACCGGCAGCTTCAGGTCCTGAACACACGCGATCGATAATCAATCATCTCAGGTAACAAAACTTCCCACCGGGAAGTTTGTTCTTGTCTTATTATATCTTAGTTTGAAATACCACACTTGATAATCTTATATTATTTAGTCGAGCTGCAACGATTAATCAAATAATTGATTAGTTGATGGAAAGAAGATTGATCAACAACTTCTTGATATCTAATAATAATAATAATTCTTTCGAGCAAAATTATTAAACGTGTGTCTTTTCCGGCCTCTTAAATGTCAGGATTTGATGCTTTTCTTTGTCATTTTTAATGATTGTTTGGAGTAAAAAAAAAAAAAAATTTAAGACTCTTGGCTGTGAAAAAAATGTGATGAAAATTTTTTTAAATTTTTTTACAATTTTTTGACAAAAATATATATTTTATTTTAAATTACACACCTGCTACACTGTATTACATGAAGTATTATATTATTTTGTTAGTTTGTATCACATAATGAACGGTACTGTTTACTTTTTAATACACATGATGATAATTTAACATAATTAGTCTAATATTGTTTTACATTTACAAAACACATCATAAAACATTTGTTGTGATTTGGTCTGCATGAAAGTGATTAAATATTTATTTTCCCATTAATCTAAAGAAAAAAACATTTTATATTATATACTGTAAATATTTATGATAATCTTTAAAAAAAAATCTGCTACTAATAGTAATACATTATTAGTATGGAGAGTCAATGATGTCTTAATGATGAAATTATTAGCAGCTTATTAGCTATTAAAATATGTATTGTTGAATCAATTATATCCCATTTTGATTTTTTTGTGCAAATTATACTTAATTATATTGTCTATCTTTGACTATTTGTACGTTCTGAGTTTATCTTTTTACTTTTTTATTTTTATAAACAATTTATTTTATAGTTGTCGGAGTGGCTGATCGGACTCGTTTTGACCTCTGACCTCGGCGTCCCTGCAGACCTCCTCGTACACGGCGTGCAGGGGCGTCAGCTCGAAGTCCAGGATGTTGATGGAAACCTGAGCGATGTTGGCCTCGTCCAGGTACCAGCCCATCCCCTGCACCTTCTTCAGCAGCCCGGGCTGCTCCAACACACACACACCCACACACACACAGGTCACGGCCAGTCCGCCAAGCTGACAACGCTATTGACTCCCAGCATGCACCTGGTCTTTGCCTCGGCCCTGCTCCCTGATGTCCAGAGCGATCCGATGAGCCTGCTCCTTGGTGCTGATCAGGTTCACGTTGTAGGCGATGAGGAACTTGCGGGCGCCGGTTACCGTGGCGCCCCAGGATGGCACGAACATGGCGGGGCCGAAGTCAGGGGCCCAATCGTCATGTTTCAGCTGGCAGAGAACAAGCAGAATAAACCTGATGTATATTTTCTTTGACTTTTATTTTGAAAGTAGAACTCACTTTAATCACATCCTGACAATCAACTCTGATTTCTTGGAGGCTGATTAGCCTTTAATTTTACTCAACCTGCTTCCTACATTTCCCACAATGCCTTGCAACAACTCTCCTTACTACTTCGCATTCAGATCCACAATATGCTCAAGTGGATGGACTACTTTTCCCAGAAGAAGAAAAAACAAACACTCATGAATAAACCCAAAATTTGAGTCAACAAGTAAACGAGCGGTAGCTGATTTCTGATTGGTCAGCGGCGTCTCACCTTCTCAGGTAAAGCTTCGTACTCTCCGGCTCGGACTGACGGGAGGCTTCTCCTCGTTACTTTCTGGGCTGCTTCTCCGTAAAGGTACACTGTGGATAGAATGAAGCCACGCTGCTAACATGCTAACATTCGGCCATGTTGTTTGCCAAGTCCTTATTGAGAATATTTTATCTCCTGGTTATGTTAACGTAAGAATGTACAGACAACAATATTAGGATTATTTAATGAATAAAAATTAAAGGATCCATTTATTTCATTCATTTCCAAGCCCCACAGCTCATTATGGAGGCCTCTAAGGGGCTTTATTGAAATTCAAATATTCAAATTCAACATCAGAAACACCTTTTGCATTTACAGTTACATATCACCAGGCTCTTTTGGTGCCAAAATTAAAATTTCACTCATCCTGCCTAACAGTGGACAATATTCAAATGCAATAAATGAATCCACTGTTTTGTAAACATATTCATGTCACTACGCTGTTTTGGGGATCAAAATAAAAAAATTAAGATACAATTTCCTAACAATTTTAAAAATAAAAGTGGAAACACAATTTCACATTTTACTTTTAACCACTGCAAACCTGCTTAAATACGCTAAGCAGTGAACAATGTTCAAATACATTGAGCTAAACAGCACCCCCTGTCTACTGCAATTATAATTACATGTCATCGTGTCTTTTGAGGACAGAATGAAAATGGAAAAGCAATCTGTCAGTTATCAAGGCGGGTCTTCAGTCACATCGTCACTTCCTTGTACTGCTACCTAACAAGCAACTGGAAGAGCAGCAGGCTGTTTTTCGAACCAAAATGCTGAATGTTGCCATTTTCAGCATTGTTCATTTTAAAATAGGCCTTAAAGGCCCATACAAATGTTGGGAAAGCTTCCATAGCTCATAACTAAGTTTGAATTTGTTGTTGAACCAATCAGGTGTCCCACCTGGAACGTGCAGCATTTCTGCGAGTCTCTTTCCGAATACGTTGGCACAGTTGACGCAGTCGTCCATGGAGACGTTCTGGACGGGGATGAAGGGACAGACGTCCAGCGCTCCAGTCCGAGGGTGCTCACCTGTACAGGTGACACACACACACCTGCGTCAAGCATTTTCCCACCATGCAACAGGTTCCCGGCGCGTTTCTGACCTGAGTGTTTGCTCATGTCGATGAGGCTGACGGCCTGCCGGGCGGCGTTCAGCGCCCCCTCCACCACGGCCTCTGGGGAGCCCACGAAGGTGTAGACGGTGCGGTTGGTGGAGGCGCCGGGGTCGACGTCCAGCAGGCTGCAGCCCGAGGTGCCGCTGATGGCCGCAGAGATGGCATCGATGACCTGAAACCAAAGAACCGTGACCTCTTCAAAAGGGAACTCGACCGTGACTGAACTCAACAAGAGGTATTAAGTAAAAATCTAGAGCCTAAAACACAGGGGGAAAAGGGTTTGGACTGAAAAATACCAGAGTTGTTCCTTTAAAATCTACAGACAGGCTCAGACTTTTACTCTGCCTGCCGACATTAAGGTGTTTTAACACATTATTTCAGTTTCAGAACAATCTTTATGTACAATTTGTGGCGCATCCTGAGTATCTATCCAGCATTTCATCCTATTTATCGACCACAATTAAGAGAAAAATGTACTTTTTACTTCACTACACTAATCTGACAGCTTATTTCAGCTCTCATTCGACATCTGACCAACTCTCCCTTTTAGAGGTCTTTAATATCACATCTCACTGGTCTAAACTAGCTAACGGTAAAACGTATGAAACAATCTACCTCTTTGTTTCGGCCCTCGGAGAAGTTGGGGACGCACTCCACCAGCTGAGCCATGGCGCCTGCAGGCCAAACGAAAAAGTCGCAGTCTGCACGTCCGAATTCACCCCCCCCAAAAAATTCTGTAACCCCCCCAACATATTTCTCTAACGGGACAATCATTTACAACCGTGCAGCAGGTCTGTATGTAGGTCGCCTGATAATGATTACAGCCCCGACTCCTCTGCACAAACAGTGACTTTATCTAGCCTCCCTGAAGAGTAGAGGAGTGCTAGCACCCCCGAGAGTGGCAACCTGCTTTTAGATATCCTCATCATACTGTGCTTGCTCAAACTGATCTCCATTAACTTATTAACTTATTCTTACATGATTGATCAGTTGGAATTGTCATGTTTTTCGTACAGTTGAACAAATCTGGACACACGACTGAATGTGTGGCTGTTTTGTCAGGCATTTATAGGCGTATAATGATGTATTATGATGGGATGACGGCGGTTTCACCCAGTCGATGACTTTCACTCCTCAAGTTGAGTAATTTCCAAGACTTTTGACTATTTCAACTCTTTATTACACATCTTTTTTTAAATCTTATTTTACCTTTAATCTTTTACTTTTAGCCAATGATTTCAACAGTTCTTTTTTGTTTTCTGTTTTTCTGTTTCTGTTCTTTTCGCGTAAAATTTCAATTTTTTTTAAACAACTACTTTATCCTTTACGTATTACTGCTAGCTAACAATTGCCCCCACCATTCATACATTATTTTTAGCTGATGGTTTCACCCTTTTTGCATTATTTTTAGCTAGCGAGAACTCTATTTATCCCGTTTAGCTAAATATTTAAGCCTTTTACTCACTAACTTTGGCTAACTACTCAACCATTTACTTTTAGCGAGCAATTTGAACAATTTAATCATTATTTTTGTTTCTTTCATCTGTTCACCCATTAATATTTCAACCAATGATTATTTGTCTCATGAATGCCATGACACGTTGCATTTTGTTTATGACCTGTGACTTTCAGGTCAAAAAGTCAAACGATGAACCAGTCTCATAACTCTCTCTGTCTCTCATGTTCTTTGTGACGATTCATTGATCAACAGCGAGTGAAAGGCATTTCTGGGGGCCGGACGTCAAAGTTCAGGGTCTGACAGATAAACCCACCTCAGCTTCACAGAAACAATGTAAAGCATTATGGCGAAACTGGAATGAATAAATGGCAAATCGCAGATTCCAAGTCACATTTGTTTTGTTTTGTTGAGGCCTCAAATCAGTAAAGTCAAATGGCAACCCTGTGTATTTTTTTTTCCTTACTTGTTGTCAGTGATATAAAACCCAGAGGACACAAAAAATCAAAAGCAGTTGAGTAACAGCTGACTCCTGGTTTTTGGGTTAAACATTTTTAAATGTCGCATCACATGATGACAAACTCGAGCAGACACCCCTGAAGTGTTAATGAGTGATCAGCTGGATGTCTGACACTTGACTGGTCCAGAGGAAAATCCATTAGTTCACCTCCAGGTTATTGAATTTAAATAGATTTTGTTTCCCAATAAGCGGCTTTTGGTTTACTGGATTTCAAAACTGGCGTTTCCACTCAGTGCTCATCTTTTCTTCTCTAAAAGCAAACATTTTAAACCATTCTGATTAAAAATAATTCCAAGGTTACGGTGGTCTGCCACAGTGTGAGTTTAATTAACTCCTCTCTTATCTTAAATCAATCAAAACACAATAAAGTTGGAATATGTATTTGTTTATTTTTGCCATCATTTGGCCATTACAACCTTTGAGAATGTTTCAATTTAAGCACCTCATCGAGGCTCTGCATTCAGGCTTCGCTGAAATCTACCCCTGATGGTACTTTTCAGCCAATCACAGGCCATTTCAGAGAGAGAGTGTTCCTATTCTGTTCTACAAAGGCAGGATACACGTGCACGTCCCCAGAGATGGTGAAAGGCCGATACAATAGCGAACATCCCAGCAAGAAAAATTGCTCTTCTAGAATTATCAGGAACTGCTAACACGGCAAAGAGCCAAAAACACATAAGACCAACATGCCTGACACGGTGGGGCGGAGCTACGGAGTAGAAACATTGGAATTGCTTCCTTATGAGTCTCATGCTTAATTCCCAATATACAAACGCCAGCATTTATAATGGAAAATAAAGACTTGCCTCAAGGAAATTAAGTGATGGTCGGAGTTATTTCACTCTTTATAACAAAATAGAAATATAGCTCAAAGTCCTTCAGTGACTTATAAAATTAAAAAAACAAAAACAAAACATTCCTCCATTTTATTGGATAATAGTCCAATAAAATCATTAAAACTAATGTGTGGTATTGGACTTTGACCTGCTGGGTCATGTTTTACAATGTTTATGATGCAAATTTCCTGTAGTGATGAAAACGTCCGTCACTGCAGTACAGCTCTGCTCGCAAATCAGACCTCAACAACCTGAGACGATTTACCGAACTGGATGGTGATCACATCGCAGTCTGCACCCATTAGCCGACATGGACTTTTGGCTTTTGGTCATTTTCAGTGTGGGTAAGAAAGATGTTTGTGACCACTAGGTTTGATTTGTTAATGCAGGAAAAAAAAACCTAAACAATATGGGGTTTCTTAGTTTGGAACTGCATGAAATGTCCTTCTTACATTGATCTTTCGCACAAAATGCACAACTTAAAAAACAAAAAAAAAAGCTGTCTCCTTTTGTGTTTTTTCGTCCTCATTCAAGCTTAACCATACCGAAACTCAAAAAGCCAAAATGTTCTGAACCGGCTGATTCAATGATTCATTGAAGCTACACCTGGTTTAATTTTAAAGGGATTCTATGATACTTTAACCGAGTGATATTAGTTATTGATCAGAGGTTCATATCTCGGAGTGTTTAGTAGGAAGCAACTGGACTTCTTATCTTGTTTGAAGACGTTTCGCCTCTCATCCGAAAGGCTTCTTCAGTTCTGAGGGTCAGTGCGGTAAACCCAGGTATTTAACCCCGAGTGGGTAGAGACAATCGCCAACAAGGAGGACGTGTTTTGAAAACAACAGCCTCGAGGGTGCGGTCCTCTGGCTAGGCATCATGTGAGTCGTTAAGGTCACATGAGCCCGGGTGTGAATCACTCAAGAGTGTTTGCCCCTCACCCCTGGTTTCGTGTGACACCTTGGGCTCACATGGCCCCAGGTGTGTGTGTGGGGGTTAAACCGCCTGGGGAGGGCTCCCAAGACAGCATTGTAGGTTGCAGACAAATGGTGTCT
>KV751384.1:1719102-1733847 GCA_001698575.1 Mola mola | reverse complement strand
GTGGGGTCCCTTTTTAAGACCTCATAAGTTTCATGGTCGCTGAGCAGTGAGGTTACCTTGGTGTGGTAATCTGATGTGTTTAGGATGACAGTGCATCTCCCTTTTTTCGGCTGGAAGGATGGTGATGCTTGGATCCTTGCCCAGTGCGGAAATCGCCCTCATTTCTTCGATGGCGATATTGGAGGGAGGTATTTTCGCACTGGCGAGGGTGGCTGACACTTTAAGTCGGATCTGTTCAGCTTCAGAGGAGTTCAGCTTGTTGTTCTTAATCGCTGACTCTGTAGCTGTGATGAGATCCACTATTGGTAGTTGCCGTGGAGAGATTGCGAAATTCAGGCCTTTCCGGTTTCGTGAGGGCAATGTTGTGTATGCCGTTCAATGCACAGAGGAGTGCTCTGACCTTTATATAGGTGAAACCAAACAGCCCCTCCACAGACGCGTGGCACAACACAGGAGAGCCACCTCATCGGGACAGGACTCAGCTGTACATCTGCATCTTAAGGAGAAAGATCACTCCTTTGAGGACTCCAATGTCCACGTTCTGGACAGAGAGGACAGTTGGTTTGAAAGAGGAGTGAAAGAGGCCATCTATGTCCACTTGGAGAAACCCTCTCTAAACAGGGGTGGAGGACTAAGACACCATTTGTCTGCAACCTACAATGCTGTCTTGGGAGCCCTCCCCAGGCGGTTTAACCCCCACACACACACCTGGGGCCATGTGAGCCCAAGGTGTCACACGAAACCAGGGGTGAGGGGCAAACACTCTTGAGTGATTCACACCCGGGCTCATGTGACCTTAACGACTCACATGATGCCTAGCCAGAGGACCGCACCCTCGAGGCTGTTGTTTTCAAAACACGTCCTCCTTGTTGGCGATTGTCTCTACCCACTCGGGGTTAAATACCTGGGTTTCCCGCACTGACCCTCAGAACTGAAGAAGCCTTTCGAATGAGAGGCGAAACGTCTTCAAACTAGATAAGAAGTCCAGTTGCTTCCTACTAAACACTCCGAGATCAAGATGACCTGGATGACTGAGAACCTTCACGGACACTCAGAGGTTCATAGTGTGGAATTTGTCTGGTTTACTGTATCTTTTCACTCAGAGTTTTTGTGTAACCTTGGTAAAAAGTTTTAATAATCATTTAAAAAATGAGAATTACCTGGAATACCTTTTTGATTATTCTGCTTTGTTGATTGAACATTTCGTTATAAGGAATATAATCTCGGACGACATACCTCCGGTCCGGATCACTGTCATGGATGGACTGACGTCCCATTGCCATTTCCTTCCATTGTAAAAAAAAAAAATGAGGCAAAAATATTTAGGATGTGAACACTACTGAGTTCCAACCTGCCCATAATGATATAAGGAGGGGGGTGGGTTTATGCACTATACAGCAGCCCACCACCAGAGGGCAATGTGTTTTGGCTTTACTAAAGGAGAGCACTCGTCTTGACATAGAGTCAGTAGCTAAATCTAAAATGTTTCTATAACTGCTGTGGTGAAAATTGGTTTATAATGAAGACACATCGATATGGAAATTCTGGGCTGATACTGATATTTAAAATAAAAATTTGGCCGATAACCAATACCAATATCCTATTGTGTCACGAAAAGAAAATAATCCTCTGTATAAAAAATGAAATGATGCACAAATGCTGATAGTTGTAGTACTCAGAAACACCACATGCACATGTTAAAATGTGATGTCCATCAGAGGGGACGGATGAAGCCATTGCATAATCAATGAGACACAGTAGATTATTATCAGCCACTATTATCTGCTAATACCACTTTAATTTGCCAATAACCAATAACAATCAACCACGTCAATATTGGCCAATACTGATATTTTGCTGATATATTGATGCAGGGTTGGGATTAGGGTTAACCCTAACCCCAATTTCAATTACCCTCTAAATTCCCCAAAATCACCATCATCAGGTCAACATTTGATTTTGCTTCAAACTTTGTTTATGACCAAATACACAGTAAAAACTGATTCATACAAACTACTTATCGGAATAATTATGTGTCTCCTTCACAGCTGTTACTTTGGCGAACTCTAGAACAACAGGATCAGCATCGACAACCACAGATGTGTCTTATTCTACCTCTCCCATCACTGTTTCCGATCCTACTGCTGATTTCACAACTTCCGCTGCTGCTCCTTCCACTTCCAATGATCTGACCCATCCCACCTCTTATCCCAGTACTATTGTTAGTACCGTTCTACCCACCGGATCAGAAAGTACAGAAACTACTTATAATCCCAGTACTGCTCCTGATGTTACCACCACTGTTCTAATTAATGTCACAGACATCGACCCTGGTCCCAACAATACCACCAGTACAACTTTCAAACCAATTACTACTACATTACTACCGAAGACTTCCTCACTCACTTCTGCTTTTCCTTCTACTTTCACTCCTACTACTATTGAGCTAACCCCTACAATTTCAAACCCCATTACTACCATTAATACCACCAATCCTACTTCAGCACCTCCTCCTACTACTACTACTTCTCCAACTGCTACTATTTCTACTGTTGCTAACACTGCTACTGTGACTACAAATAGTGCTACTACTAGTTCTCCAACTACTACTATTTCTACTGCTACTGTGACTACAAATAGTGCTACTACTAGTTCTCCAACTACTACTATTTCTACTGCTACTGTGACTACAAATAGTGCTACTACTAGTTCTCCAACTACTACTATTTCTACTGCTACTGTGACTACAAATAGTGCTACTACTAGTTCTCCAACTACTACTATTTCTACTGCTACTGTGACTACAAATAGTGCTACTACTAGTTCTCCAACTACTACTATTTCTACTGCTACTGTGACTACAAATAGTGCTACTACTAGTTCTCCAACTACTACTATTTCTACTGCTACTGTGACTACAAATAGTGCTACTACTAGTTCTCCAACTACTACTATTTCTACTGCTACTGTGACTACAAATAGTGCTACTACTAGTTCTCCAACTACTACTATTTCTACTGCTACTGTGACTACAAATAGTGCTACTACTAGTTCTCCAACTACTACTATTTCTACTGCTACTGTGACTACTACTTCTCCAACTACTATTTCTACTGCTACTGTGACTACTACTTCTCCAACTACTACTTCTCCAACTACTACTTCTCCAACTACTACTATTTCTACTACCCCTAACTCTATTGCTACTGTGACTACAAATAGTGCCACTACTACTTCTCCAACTACGACTATTTCTACTACCCCTAACTCTATTGCTACTGTGACTACAAATAGTGCCACTACTACTTCTCCAACTACTACTATTTCTACTGTTGCTAACTCTACTGCTACTGTGACTACAAATAGTACCACTACTACTCTTCCTCCTACTTCTACTACTACTATGACCACTACCACTCTTGCTACTCCCCCTCCCGTGGTTTGTCTGAACGGTGGAACACCGTTAGATAGTGTCTGTATCTGTCCTGACGAATGGACTGGAGACGACTGCTCAAGAGGTAAGTTGGGTTTAGCAACGCAGTCCAAAAATATCCAAATTCTAAGCGTTTGAATCACTGAAAGTTGTTTCTTCCCGAATTGGATCTGAAAGTCATGAAATCCTCTACAGTCCATTTGCCCCAAAAACTTTACTTTGTAGTAGGAAGTACTGCATTTATTGAGTACTGAATGCTCTCCAGTGGATTCTCAAGTCAACATATTAAACATTCAAGCTGCTAAGGGGGTGCTAGCACGGCTTTTTTCCATTTGAGAATTTAAGTTCCTATACCAGCATTTAAAATGGCGACATTTCATTTTTTCGTTTACTATCTGTTTTTATTCCACAGCTAGCATATCACTCTTTGCTAAGCAAACCCATTTAGAAATGGGAAAAAGCAAACATGAGTGTAAAAACTTTACAATCGCCGTGATTTTTAGTTCCCAACACTGAAAGACAGCAGAATTGAACCTCTACAACGTTGACAGTAAAGCTTCATCTTCTGCTTCTAAAATCACATGAAGATAAAAAGACTACGCATATTATTCTTTTATGTTTCTGAAAATAACAAATACCGGTGGGTTCACTTCTTCACATTGACCCGAGGAAGATGAACTTGCCTGGTAAACCTCTTCCTGTGCAGCCATGGCCGGTAACTTCATTGGTATGGAAAGCCAATCAATTCAAAACTGGGTCTTAGTCGTCCCGCCCTCCCCAGAATATTTACAATTGAAAAATAGACAACACATTAACAACTTGATGTTTTTTGTATTCTTCATGTGTTGAAAAATTATTAATTCCATAGGAGCCCCACTTGTGTCTCTTTGTGTTCTGTCCTTTAACCTGCATCATTCAACTGAAGATGGACCCACCTTAAAGTCTGTTAAACTCTCCCTCACAGAAAATTTCTGCGAAGCACAGAAGGTGGGTGACTTTAATTTCCCGCTCACATTTGTCGGCTGGTTTGCATATTCTGAAGAAGTCTGTGCGGAAGGAACGAGCAGCGGTGAGTTTCTACCAACTGGCAATTTACATTTATCCATCACATTATGCTCACGTGTAGGGCTGGGCGATATAGCCTGTACTGGCCGATATTTTAAAATCTCCTTTAAAGCACTTAATAAATGCCCTATTTAACATTATGATGCATAAGATGACACCAGTGTGATGATTCCAGTAGTCCCTGCAAGGTTTGTCTGCATTATTTATGTTTTTCTTTATGTATTTGCCTGCTAAAAGGGTGAAAACACAATGAGGTTTCATACCTTATTCACAAATTCATTACTGAGTTTAACTATTTATTTACAAACAAGGAAGTTGCACACATTTTCTGTCCACCGCTTTAAATTCACATCATTTTCATTCAGTGGGTATACCGCGTGCTTTGACGACGTGCTCCATTGGGAGTGAAGTTCCGAGATTCGAGGTTCCTGAGGAATTTCTGTGTGACCAGACGCTCAATGACATACAGCTAAACGTAAGAACCACTTTCTGACAGTAACCTGGGCAGGAAAGGGCGTATGTTAATTCATTTTGCACAGATGGATAGTCAAGATTCTCCATATTTCGACCTGAGATATGTACACAAATAAAAGCAAATTTCATTTCACTTTCAGCTAACAGCTAACTTTCAGCCTGACGATTTGGAGAAGCTGGCGAACAATACTCAGGTTCTGACCTCCGTACCTGAAGTACTGACCCCAGAAAACATTACAGTAGCCGCACAGATCGCCAACACTCTGCTGCTGTCTCCTAATGCCACAGAGGTACGAAACGCCCCAACCAACCAGACGGAGGAAAACTCTACGACTCGAGTTCTTTGTTTCCCTTTTCTCTTTCCTCTCCAAATAATTTGACCAGTAGTGTCCTGATCACTTCAGGATTTTTGAACCATAAATTTATTATTAAAATTTACAGTTTCTGATATGAATACAGCTGCGTCTTGAGCTTGAATGAGCTGCACTTAGCTCAGCCTCCAAGTGCCTGCCTGTAGAGAGCACGAGATCACGAGATCAGGATCAGTCTGCTAGAAATTTTATCTTTTTTAACTTGCTTTTCTTAAGCTTTTGGTGTCCTCGTGGTGTTGATGTCTTATCATTAATGGCAACCAGATATGGGGATCTATGTCAGTGACAGGAAGTAAAAACATTATCTCATCTTTACAATCATCGAGTGAAAACAATATGGATGTATTTACTGTATCTGTCTACTCCCTGTTACCAGACATTTGCAGTAACATTTTGAGGCATAGTTAGTGGCAAAAAAATGGTGATTTATTTCTGACATTTAAACTTGCCCGACTTTGTTGCATTACAGAGCCTTTCTGAGCTAAAAGGTTCTAGCAAACCTTTTAAAAGATGTATTGTTGTGAAATTTTAGAGCCTAAAACTTTGGGACTTCTACGTAGCACCCCTCTAAATCTGACTCGTATACATTTTCGCTCTTTTAGACTCAAAGCACCGCACTAACACCAGCCTGCTGACAAATGGAAGTGTAGTTTTTAAAAAATACTGGGTGTGCTTGTGTCGCAGAACGTCAGATTGGCGGCGGTGAGTACAGTCAGCCAGCTGCTGAGCGCCAACACTCCAGATGACACCAGGAACAACGCCACTCTGGGGTAAACCAAGCTAATCTTTGTTAAAGTCCCTGCCAGCTTGTCCACGAGTTCTATTAGACAACACCTGCTTTACGCGATGTCTTTAGCTAAAATGTGTTGGATTAACAGATCAAATTGGTTTTCTGCTACTCGGATGACGGTTGTGTTTTTTCGTATTTATGTATATTCTGTGTCCAGCCTCACAGTGACCTTGGACCAGCTCTCTTTGAACCTCAGCCTCATCCACAAATCATCTCGCATAGTCCAACCAAACCTGGTGGTCGAGTCGGCACAAATCCCCGCCGCAGACACTCGGGGAGTTCAGTTCACCTTATTCTCAGGTCAGCATAGTAAAACGTGACCCGACTGGTCCCGATAATGCTGAGGCATTAAACTTAACTTAAATAAAACACACTTTGTTGTTTGCTTTGAATAATTCCTGAGTATCAATAAAACAATATTGCGGTTATTGTTTTGTGTTATGAACTGGCTTTATTGGCCAGACATGTACACGCACCCATTGAACGTGACCTCAGGAACTAGTTCTTTGAAACCGTCCAAAGTCAAAGGAGAGCACTTGTGACCTGGATGAACCATTTTATGGTTTTATTATTTCATTGATAAACAGTGATATTTTGCCTTATGACTTGCTCGCTGGTTAATCATTTTGTTTTATAGTGGAGAAATTTAGGATATGATACTTTATCAACAGTTGTCCCATAAAGAGTAATAATATTCACTGACTTCGAAAACAACATGTGTTGTATCTGAATTTTACAGCAATACAAGTCTGAGTAAATATTGCACTTTTGAGGACGATATCGTCACTTACAACATTGTTTTGCTGCTGTGTTCAGGAAATTCTAGCAGCTTTGCTGCCAACAGAATTCATCTGAACTCCAACGTGTCTGAGGTCAAGGTGGAAAACGGGTTTACACCCGACGCCTTGATATTCATACGGTTCCCAGAAGGTGAGATTTCTGCCCATGAGATGATTTACAAACTGGTATTTCTAAAATAAAGCATGATTACTCCCTCGAAACTCTGCTACTGTCCTAAAGATGCTGTCAGCGGCCGTAAGACGCCGGCGAACGCCTCGCTGGGCTTCGTCCTCTACCAGAACGACCATTTTTTCAGGACCCCGAGCTTCCGAAGGCAGCGGGCCACCATCCGGGTCCTGTCGGGCAGCATAGAAAGTCAGCAGCGCATCGTGGTGCCGCAACACGTGGAAATACTGTTCCGACCAATGGTAAGAAAACGTTTTAACCACTTTTTAAGGTTAAAACTTCCTTTTCTGTCCCCAGAGACTGAAGACACTGTCTTTTAGCTCATAATTACTGACATTTGATCAAAATGTCTCTGATAAAATGAGCAATTAGCATTATCCATGGACAAACATAATTGTTTTCTGAGACCAGTCAATGACTGACTCAGCAAACAACATTAATTGGCCTCCTGTTGTTATCTCAGCTGCCTGCACATTATCTTTTTCACAGTTTGATGTTTTAACAATCGACCCTTTGCTCCAGGCTCCAAACTGCTCTCATGGCACACTCACATGGTGTTAATCTGCTAGTGATTCCTTACGTCGGCTGTTTGTTTTGGTGCCGGTGTTTCAGATGGTGAACGGCACATCTATGTACGACTTTTCCTGCGTTTTCTGGAACTACAGTGTGGAGGGCTGGAGCACCGACGGCTGCTCTAAAGTAAACGGTTCAGACGGTTTCCTGAGATGTTTCTGCAACCACACCACCAACTTCGCCGCTCTCTGGGTAAATAGCATCTTCTGAGCTTTAAATGACATTAAAGCCAGTTCAGTCAGGTGAATATGTGACATCATCAGCTACACTACTAGTCCGTAAAGTGACATTTAAGATGTTTAATACAAAGGAAACCTGAAGTGATGCCACTTACTTACTACTCAGTGAGAGAAAATGCGTCAGGATGGAGAAGAACTTCTGCTTCTGTTCCAGACATTCAGAGAGAACTATGAATATGCTCAGGCGCTGGGCTGGATCTCCATCATTGGACTTTCTTTCTCTGTTCTGGGTCTGGTTGTAGCCATCCTGCATCATGTAGAAGAGAAGTAAGATCACATTACTTTACAGATTATTCAGATTTTAATAGCAAGCTTTAAAGACTCTGAGAGGATTTGTCTGGTCAGAACTGTTTGTTTGACAAACAAAATGGCGCCTCTTAGGTCGTTAGCGTGCTACTTTAGCATCAGTTGTAACTGGGGCGCATTATTGTCGAAAGAAGAGAAATGTTAAGGCTTTTTTTCCTTCCCTAAAAGATGTCACTATTTTCCTACTTCATTTGGCCAAATAAACAAATATATCTGCTGACAGCAAAGAAAGCTTATAGAGGGAATAGATAGCTGAGTTAGCTACATGGCTAACCCTGCTAACTAACTGGGCCTAACTAACACGTACATAACGCGTCTCTGTAAATACGTCACGACGCTGTGAAATTGAGTTGATGCTCATGAGCCAGGCAGAGCTAGCGCAGTTAGCTCCTCGTTTAGCAACAAGTAATGCCAAACTGTTCATCAGGAAACTCCGTTACCCACCCAGAGTTAAGGCAGAGGACCTCAGAGTATAAACCAGAAAAAACTCCGTAAAACAGGATCTAGTTCCACCAAAAAAAAAAACTTTGGCTTCACTCAGTCGGTCAATAAAGTTGTGTTTTGAAGACTCGGTAAGTCCCGCCTCCCGGAAACGCTTCCTTCTGATATGAAATATCAAGTACAGTATCAAGTACCTAAAACTCCTGTATGAGTAAAAGTAAAGATATGTGAAAAACTATTTTGGTAGAAGTGAAATTCACCCACATGAACACTAGTTGAGTAAAAATCTGAAAATCTTAAAACATTTTCTCAAATTCCTGCAATCAATATACTTTAGCTTCAATAGTACAAGTTAGAGTAAGTGTAAATAAATTCTAGTACCGTCAAGCGATTAAAATAATCTAATTAATGACAGACTTTAATTAATCGAAATTTAATTTTAAATTTGAATGTGAGAGGATTTTGGCAGACGAGTGAATCTGCAGAGAGATAAACATCATCGGCTTTAAAAGTTCTTTTATCGCCAAAACATTCAGAAAATAATGGCCAATGGGAACAAAGATATCGGACAACGTAGGCTTAAAGTAACAGAATGGTACAGTCTGAAAATAAAGTAGCTTGGTGTGCCAGGTCGCTAATGCTAGGTAATTGGTTTATTTTAATATATTTACATGAGTACACCCTCCCCAGCTTCCGCCAACTCTACAGAGAACGGCAGAACAACCACTCCAAGATCACTCTGCTGTGCATCTACGTCAGCCTGCTGGCCTTCATCGTCACCTTCCTCTCCGGCGTCCAGAACTCCAGCAGGCGGTACGACACTCCGTCGACCTTCGACCTGTCAACCAACACCGTCCCGGACTCTGAGGAGCGCGTGGAGCCGGATGAAGGCTCGTGCACGGCGGTGACGGCTCTGCTCCACTTCTTCCTGTTGGCCACGTTCATGTGGAACAGCGTGTACGGGACCCAGCTGGTGCTGCTGGTCTGGACCATGCGCAGCACCCTGCCCTCATACTGGACCAAAGTCAGCCACGTTGCCGGATGGGGTATGACCAGGAGTTTTCCTCCAAACACTGACACGCTGATGGTTTCAGATTTAAACCTCCATATTTATATATCATCTGTAAATTGAGTTATAAACAATGTTATGAGCAGATCACAACTAACAACAGATTCATTGTGGTTTCAATTTCCTGTTTCCTGTCAGGAGTCCCTGCTGTCTTCATGGCGGTCACACTGGGAGCCACTTACAGGGTGGATGATCCTCTGGGATACCGACAGGAAGAATTGTGGGTCTTTTTACTCATTGATCTTCTGTTTTAAATCGACAAACTTTGATACCTTCATCTAAACTTGCGTGTTTCTCCACCAGCTGCTGGCTGGCGGCACTGGACAGATCCCAACAGTTTAGCTTCGGGAAGCCGATGTTTTGGGGTTTCCTCCTCCCGGTCGGCCTGATCCTGGTCTACAATGTCGTGCTGTTGGTTTTGACCTCTTTGAAGACGTGCAGGACGGACCCCAACCTGAAAAGGTAACAGCTAAAGCTGCCCACAAGCCTTGTCTTGGAACCCTGTACTTTGTTTCCTGTTCTCGCCATGTTGGCCTGTCTTTGTTCTGTCACGTAGCACCAGTCGTCTGTCGCTGAGGAGGAAGACCCTCATCAGCCTGTCTCTGGCCGTGTTGCTGGGTCTGTCCTGGACTATGGGATACCTGGCGCTCGTCACCACCGGATACACCAACCTGGTCTTCAGCATCATCTTCTGCATCTGCACAACCACTCAGGTGTGTTTGCTAAACTGAAGTCAGGATGTATTTACAGCAGAGACAAAGAAATGACATTAACTGATTGTTCACCCACCATGTAAATAACAGAGACTTTCTAAACTGGCCTTCGTGGATTTAACTGTGCCCCTATTTGTTCCTATTTACCGTGTTTAACAGGAGTTATGTTCAGATGCTGTCAGAGGCTTAGATTAGGATTTTTGACACTGAAACACGTGTTATCTTACTGTAGGATTGAGACTGGGATTAGGTTAGCTTAGCCTGGCATTAAGCTTTAGAACAAGGCAAAACCACTGCTTAGCTTAGCCTAGCGTTAAGACTTGGCACAACAGCCAAACCATTTTTCAGCTTAGTATAGCATTACTGCCAGGAACAAGGGTAAACAACTGGTTGGCTGAGCCTAGCATCAAAACTCAGTCTGGCGCAAAATCGCTAACCTAGAAACAATGGATAAATGATTTTTTAGCTTCGCTTAGCATTAACCCTGAGTACAACCAAGAAACAACTGGTTGGCCCCCTTGGCAACAACACTGGTTAATTTAGCCTACCATTGTTTACTGGTTGGATTAGTCTGGCATTAAGACTTGGAATAGGGTAAAACCACTAATTAGCTTAGCCTAGCATTAAGATTTGGCATGATGGTTAAGCAATTATTTAACTAACCTTAGCTTTAAGACTGAAAATAAGGGGAACACAAGTTTAGCTTAGCTTTGGATCAAATCTTGAAACAATGGGTTAACAACTGGTTAGTTTACCTCAGAATTTAGGGGATTAATGAGTAAGGGGATGCTACAATTATCTTAGCATTAGGAGGGAACTGATTAGACATAACAGGTTAGTTTCACTTAGCAAACCACTGATATCGAGAAGGTTAGCATTATGTTTTCCAAATGGGAAAATTCATATAGACGTCCTTGAATTTCGGAGGAACAATCCTGAATCTGGGTTGAAAATCGTGGCGCACAGTTTGCCACGATTTTTCAAAAACACAACACGATATAGATTAAAAGCAGCAGATCTGGAAGAACAACTTTGGAACCATGGAGGAAACGTATGAATGCACTTGAAATAAGCTTCTTCTTTTTGTTTTCAGGGATTTCAGATATTCATCCTCTTCACCGCCAGAACGCCGTCCTTCAGAGCCACTGTGTCTCGGTCTGTTGAGTACTTGTCGTCCGTCAAAGAGCAGATGAACACTACCACGTACCACCTGTGGAAGACCATGGACAACTTGAGCAACTTTGAGTCCTACAGAGACTTGGAACAGATGTCCAACTCCATGAGCCTGCATACAAGGCATTCGTCATCATGAACAGAACGTGATGGGCTTTGGCGGGAACAGACAGCACTTCAGGTGGGGAAAATATCTTTTTTTAGATGACGTGTAGGCGAACCTGGCCGAAAACACATCTGCTGCCCTCTGCTGGATGCAGAGATTTTGTTCCCATTATCAACAGACGCTTTTATAGCTCGAGGAACTTCTACCTGTAATCGATAGTTCTTGGATGTGTTTATTTCTGGGTGGACTCTACAGCAGCTCCAGGATCCACTGGAGGAACTACATTTCCCAGAATGTCAATGTCAATGAATGAGGAAGTAAAACTTTGGCAATATGGATCACAAATTAGAAACAAACTGAAGGAAAAAGAAAAAGAAAAACTGATCAATGAACGATTGAATGGATAAAAAACAACAAAAACAAAATCAAAATGTTGTATAATCAGTGTCAAATGTTGCCATTTTTTTGTTTTTTGTTCGTCTTTGACTTTTTCAATGAATTCAAGGAACTCAGCAGCTCTTTCAACTTTAAAAAGTTTCATCAAAAACTGAAAATTTCTTAAACAAGTGTCAGAAAAATTGAAAAATCTCAGATATGCAATGTTTTGATTTGGTTTGTACTACAAAAGTGTTAAACTAAAACATTCATATGCCAGAAAAAGTTGTTACTGCTCACTGCACTTTCAACGTAAAAGCACAGTAACAGCATCTGACCACCAGGTGGAGGCAGATCACCATTAAAAAAAAAAAAAAAGCTCAAGTCCAACATTCTTCATGTCTGCAGAAATTAGACTTCAACATAAAGATCTAAATATTTCCTCAGACTCAAGCATTTTTATCAATATTTGTTCAGGTTTTTTTCTATCGGAATGCTTTTACTTGTAAGAGTTTGTCTTTGTGGACTATGAGGACATATGTGACCACTCAGGTATGTTCCTGCTGTACTGTGATAATAATGAATTATTAAGACTGTTTGTTGCAGAAACTTAATTGGTGTTATTTTTGCACAGCTGTGAATAAAATCAGCCAACATTTTAAATACCGGTGTTAACTGGCTGTAAGTCCTGGGAGGCAGAAGGAGAAAATATCTGGAATTCATCCTGTTGACATAAAACACGTCGCTATCGCAAATCTTAGCTAAAATTAGTTTTTTAAAATATAAATAAATAACATCATTCAAGGAACAGTTACCATGTTCACTCTGGTTCGACAGTTGTGTCTTACATCAGGAAGCTACAGCCGACAAAACAAGTTCTACAACCAAATTGGTATTGATTCAAACAATATTCAAACAATTAGCATTATTCATTAAGTGAATAGGGTTAGGTTAGTCTCAGTATCATATCATGTACCGTAAAATGGTCTCATGGTCAACGGCTAAGCAAGCTAGCTTGTCAGCCTATTTAAAGATGGGCTTCGTAGCTGCTGGGAATCAAGTAATAAACTGTGTTTAATGTATTCAGTGTCATAAACACGCTTGTCCATTTTTGTGCTCCTGCATGTGAAGGAATGGAGCTAGCTACCAGTTGTTAGCACAGATGTGCGTACATATGTTACTGGTGTAATTATTTTCACAATTTTCTACCATTGAAGTTGGACTTATTATTAAGGGGCATTTGTTTGTTTGTTAGCAGGATTACACACACAAAAAAACATATCCAATTTCTATGAAATTTTCATCAAAGATGTGTCTTGGCCCAATTTACAGTTGATTAGATTTTGGTCGTCACAGGTCAAAGGTCAATGAAAGGTTTAAAAGCATGATTTTATGCTATAACTCCACAAAGAACTGACATAGAGAGGTCCAGCTGGGGACATTTTATTGTTGACAGCGCTGGCTACAGATGATTACCTTTGGGGCCTTTAATGTCTAAGGACAAGGTCATTTGAACATATGAACATATTTTTTGGACATTTTTCCCTAATGAATTGACATGGAAAGGTCTAACTGGTGTCATTTGGCACTGGCTAGAGATGATTAACTCTAAATGGATTTCTAGGTCAAAGGCCAAGACCACTGATATGTCAAACACCTTTTTCGTCACATCCCCAGAAGGAATTGACATAGAGAAGTCCTACTGGTGTCATTTTGTAGCTAATCCCTAGTCCCATTACATAGCCAGGGTCATCTGACTCTGCAGTTCATGTGTCACCCAACAGGTGGTGCCAATGTGTTTTTTTTTTTGCACCAAATGATCTTTAACCTAAAGATCACACTTATAGATATCCAGAAGAAAAACTAATACCAGTCTGCAACAAAAGTAAACATTTATTGCTTTGGAACGTATATCATAAGGAATTTGTGGAGGTTTGCACTCTCTGAGGGCATTCTTTCTAGTTGAACCTTTGCATTTTATTTCTAATGTAAAAAGCATCTTTTTTTTTTTTTTTTTTTTTTTTATACATTTCACATTTCATTACATTACATACACTTCACAGGTTGAGCGTCCCGCCAAGGTGTCGCTAACTGACATTAGCGTAACGTCAGAGGAGCCGGTTAGTGCCACGTCCTGGCCAGTCCTTCAGAAGTCCGTTTGGAATTAACCCAGCAAATGGAGCACAAGAGGAGTGTTACGTAAATGTCTGGCTCGGACCAGGCGGGTTTGGGCCTCCTCAGCTGCCGTAGCAGCTGTGCGACGCCGCGCTGCCAGTTTTGTAGAAATGACACAATGGAGTTTTAGATCTGCTTTATGGCTGCGCGTGTCCTCCCTGTTTTATAACCGGTGGACGGACTGACTCACACGACTCCAGTCCAACGAACCGGAGCAGAGCGCAGCTGCGTCACGGCTTCGATGGCAACATTAAAGCCAAAGAAATGACAGTAAATCAAAAGCAACATGGAGGACGCCGAGTCGGGGGAATCCTGGCTCCAGTTTCCTCGTTAACGAGGCGGAACCTCCTGGTTATGTCACCCGAGTGGAGTTCCACAAAACGGTGGAGGGAGAGAAGGAGGCGAGGATGAGGCCGCATCAGCGAGGGAGGGAAAGGTGGAACAGTTGGCCATCTTCCATGACTCATCAGAATGTG
>KV751384.1:1708853-1719030 GCA_001698575.1 Mola mola | reverse complement strand
TCAGTTTGTTGTGGATTCTCACCACAGCTGCGGGAGATGCAGCCGGCGTCGCCGTGACGACCCGAAAGCTGCTCCCAGAACAGTTTCTGCACCGCCAAAGTACACAGAGCTTCGACAGAGTGACGAGGGAGAGAACATGACGAAGATGAAGGAAAGAACCTTGAAGAACAAGATGAAGAAGTAGTAGAAGAAGAATTGTTGATAGCCTGGATCAGCCAGTGGGTTAAAGCGGTTGGTTGAGAGGAGCTGTATTTTCCAGACTCTGCTCCGGTCAGTGAAGGCAGCAGCAGCAGCCGTGACACTGAACAGGCGTCTTCGTCGAGTTCGAAGGTTCTGATGTCACGTTTCTCACGTGACATCACATGGACGCCTAATGCTGGCACCTTCCTCTTAATATGCGTGGCTCCTTCATCCAGACTTCAATCTGCAGCATCACACCACACGTTCTGTATATTAAAACATAATCACATGTGTTGGCGTGAGTCACGAGTCTTTGTATGAAGCTCCGTCTGTCCAATAAACATGGTGGAGGTGTGAGAGCAAACTAAACAACCATCAGAGGGGTGGAACGTGAAGCTCAGCAGATTTAGGCTTTGTGTGTGGGAGCAGGATCAACAAACCCCTGAAGCTCTAGTTAGACAGTGTCATAAAAAATGGGCGTTTGGTGCAACATTTGATTCCTCTCGTGCACAAAACGGACAGATCACGTGCCGCCGACAGCAGTCAGGATGAAAAGAAAGGAAAAACATACAGTATGTAACAGCATAAAGTGCCATTCGACTCACTTATTGTGTTTTTTCCACCGAAAGGGCACCATCCGGGGCATTTTATCACCTTGTGGCCACTGGAAGGGCATCCTAGAGGTCACTTTATTGTTTGTTGTCCACGGGAAGGTAACCATAAAGGACACTTTATCACGTTTCGCCCATGGGGAGAGGCATCATATTGGGCACTGTCTTGCACCTTGTCCAGTGAAAGGGCACCATGGAGGGCAGTTAATTTAATTTTGTCCAGTGGAAGGGAACTTTAAAGGGCACTTCATCACCATTTTCCCACAGGATGGGCACCCCTAGATTTGGTCCCCTTTGGAATTGGGTCCTGTGAAAGAGCAACGTGGAGGGCACTTTGTTCACTGGAGGGGCACCTTAAAGGGCACTTTATCACATTTTGTCTACTGGGAGGGCATCCTAGAGGGCATTTTGTTTTTTTAACCACTAGAAGGGAACCATAAAGGGCACTTTATCCCATTTTACCCAATGGGAGAGCACCATAGAGGGCACTTCATTGCATCATGTAGGGCACTTTGTTTGTTTGTTGTTAGTTTTGCAAAAATATCTATATTACTGTAAATACGCCCCCTCTTCTGATGACAATGAACACACAAATGAACTGAAGGCTCAGTTCATTTGTGTGTAATGTTGAATCTCAGAGAAGGACGTCATCAGGGAATTGATTAATTCAGGATGTCATCCCAAATTAATGAAGGAGCGATGCTGATGGGATATCTCTGAACATAACGTCCACCGGAGTTACCACGGTGATGTAAACAGGTTAAAAAAGAAGAAGAAGAAAAAAAAAAAAAACACCCGCACATTCTTCCATCCGACTGGTTAAGTTTTGGCATCTTCAGATAATTTCAGGCCACAGAATTAAATAAAGTTAACGCTCCATTCTGGTGTGTTTGTGTCAATTTATTGCGATATCACTGAATTCTTCATCGTAAATGTTCAGTTCTGAGTACCTGACAGAAGTGGTTGTCATTCAAACTGCAATAAAAACAGATTGTTATGTAATCCATCCCGGCGTGAACCCTCCACCTGCCGCGGGGCACTTTGTTTCCTCGGCAGGGGTGTAGAGGCGGGGCGGCTGGAGACAGTATGTGGAGCCAGGGGCAGATTAAGACCCTCCTCCGATAGAAGCGCTTCCCTGAATGGAAGCAGATGTGGAGTTAAAGTGACTATACGGGGGTTTCCTGCACTGCTCTGCGTGTGTGTGTGTGTGTGTGTGTGTGTGTGTGTCCTGAGGCGGTTTTCATAAAACCAGACCTCGTGAGAAAACATGAAGAAAACATGTCACAGCGCTGAGATTCCTTCCCTCAGTCACATTTTCAGTCGGGGGAAACGGAGAGAAACTTTGTTTAAAAACCAACGAGACAAACGGCATTTTCGGCGCGTTGCTGAATGAGTTCTACGTGTTTTTCAGCAAACATGGTGACTAATAGAAAGCAGAATTATCCCACTCACTGTTCCCTGCTTTATTTACCTTTTCTTCTCCAGGGTTTTAGGCATAGGAGCGTTTCCCAGCATGCACAGGGAGGGAGCAAAGGGTCACCTGTTGTTGAAGCCCAAACCCTGCAACAGCAAAAGTCCAAATTAATACAAGACTCACATGTCGGATGAATTTTATTCACATTTTTAATTAGTGCTGTTTCCGTTTGTGCAGCTCGTTGTTTGCTAGCTTTTTTTTTAGCTTGTAGCTGGCAGTGGCTCCACACCAGTGGTTTTACGAGTTCACATCTTGATAGCCAACCAAGTTGACCTGTAAACTGGCTCGGTAGGAGCAGGAGCATTTGAGAATGAGACTAAAGTTAGCGTCGTCATTTGTGACGTACCAAATGTAGGTGGCCCGGGTTGAATCTCAGAAGTGCGCAGACGTCGCTCGCTGCAGCAGAGGAGCCTGAAAACACGTTGCTGGTGTAAAACATATGGGGCGATACGATGAGTGTAGTCTGGGGTCAGACATTTCAGGCCATCAAAACATAAGAAAATTAAATTTTGAGCAAAAGAACCACCTTTAACCACTTTGTTGAAAAGGGCGCTGACAGATAAAGTGATTCATCCTCTCCGCTTAGAAGTTTAAGGCCAACACATGATTTAGTTTTTTGATAGTTCAGGGCCGAAGAGTCGAGTCGGGATCGGCGAAGAATAAACATGTTAGCAGACTTCATCACCGCGCCTGGAAAACAACCTTGTCTCTCTTCAGTCTCCACCACCTGGCCTGAAAAACCCAAGCAGGGGACGGTGTCCAAGAAATAAAACCAGGAGAAATCTTGTCAGAGGGAATCCAGCCAGAGATGCTAAAAAGATTTGATGACTTTGGTGTGGATTGTTTATCAGGGAAGAAAATAATAAAAAAAAATAAAATAAAACAACGAGCTGACTAATCCAAACAAGGAGGAAAACTTTAAACAACAAGACTCTGCGGAGCCACTCTGGAATCTGATGTTTTCAGATTATAGACAGCACGTCTAATTTACAGTAAAATTCTGTCACGGTAACAGACAGACTTGATGTCATACACGTTATGTGATAAATGATTCGATTTGTAGTGGTTTTAAAAGGCCACTATCCAAGCAAGTAGATAGATGCCAAACAACAAAATACGACAGGCTCTCTCGTTCCTGTAGAAGTCTTTCACACCGGGGCCTTTTTGCCTTCATTCTCTCAAGAAGAAAAAGGGAGGAACATGATGTCATACAGCCCGACAGGTAACGTGAAACTTCGGCAGGCAGAATTGGCAAAACGGTTTATCTATTGTTTAATCTTAAAATCTTGTGTTTGGTCTGCTCGACATGGTGAGCGCACCAGCAGAGAGGAGTCCCAGCAGTTAATGAATTAACTCGCCATAATGTTTTGGTCTCTTCGGCTGCTGAATGTTCCATTTTCAGATTAAAAACGACAGCAGATGTGAGACTTGGGGAGCAGTGATGAATTTCCAGGGAAGGTCTCCTTGGCAATGTGTTGCAATATTTCCATATTTTCTCGCTGGCTGTTGAAGGTTCCAGGTTCCAGCTGCTTGAGTACCGGCTGATTAACAACATGCGTGTTTGTTGTTGTGTGGGAACGGTCCTCCATCTGCCCTAACCTGAGTCTCACTCCGCTCTCGGCCCTGCCTGTCGAGGATCTGAGCTGCAATCTATTTCTCTCTTCAATGGTCGCGATGGGAGCAACAGATTGGAACCATGCGGAGGGCCGAGCGATGAAAGGGGGGAACTGTTCGTGAAAGTAAAAAGAGGCAAACACCCACACGTCTCTCAGGGCGAAATACAAGAACATATCTGGTACATATGTGGATCAAAGTACGCAGCTGCGCTTCTGGATCATCTCCTGGTCCTCTGCTGCACATCAGCGAGAAGCACTGGACTCCGCCTCTGTCCAAACGGTCCACTGATTACACAAATACAGGGTCGCAAAGTAGCGCGACTTTTTCAAAAATTTGTCTTCTTCGCAACCGATAGACTAACGATGTATTTCAGCTGCGGGTCAGCGGATCTGCATCAAGCGCCGCCGAATACGAGCTGATGTTCACTTTCAGACATAAAGAGCACATCTGCCGAGCTAAGTGGTAAAAACGGCTTCAAGGAACCACTTCGGTCGCAGCGAAAGCAGAAACGCAGCCGCAGCGTGGCTAATTGCTGACAAGTCCAAGACAAACAAGTCCAAAATATACGGGGCTGAGTCAACAAAAGTGGGTTGAATAACAAAGTCAGTGAGCGTACTCACACTAGGATATCACCAGGACAAAGACAAAGAGGTTAGTAGGAAAGACACACAATGGAGGGGCGTCAGCAATTAGCTACTTCCTCCTTTCAAACTTCCCGGTTGGCCTTCATAAAGAAACAAAGGCAGGTTTTAGTCTTACACTCGTCATAAAATACAAAACACAACACTTTTGTCTCTGCGCCCATTTTCCGTGAATTGAAAGAAAAGATGGAAGATTTCCTCTACGCAGCCAAATGGCTCATTTCTTTCACATTGTTTAAACCAAGCAGTACAGTTCACTTTGTTTCAGTTGGCTATTTTTGTAGCGTTTCCCTTGTCCAAAGCTGCGAACGGTACCCTTAAAGAATGATACGGCGAGATGTGTTGCACTGTGCGAGGCCAACGATGGTCATACCAGATAGTGAGGCTATCAGATTGACAGCCTGGTGATGCAGAATCTTACGCCTATTCAAGTAAAACGTTTCTGTCTGCAGAGGTGGTGGCGCGCCGCACGATAAACATAATCCACTTTCTCGGTGGCGTCATCACCAATCACCTCTGCCGGCATCATCGAGAACATTGGCATCCGCAAGGCCCGGAGTCAACCGGCAGGAGGTCTGAACGAACTGGACCGATGACTCAGTATACTGTCATCGTCTCCGCGTGTGGCGTTGCTCATTGCAGTGCTGTTACACAACCGCTGAGCCGAGGTTAAAGAAATACTGAGCTCCAAACACCACAGGAGACTTCCAAGCACAAGGAGGTGGTCTAGGTTTCCCTTTCCACAAGGAAGTTCTGACTGCTGTGAAAACGGAAGAAACTCTTCCATTTCGGACCACATACGTGCTGCCCGACCCGGTGACTGGTGGTGCACTGTTTTATGATTTTATTCAGCATTTAACTTGCCCCAATTTGTGGTTTTGGAGCAGGAAGTGAGCTGGGGAGGATCTCCTGACTAGATCTTTCTGACGCCGAATGACACGTCAACCACATGGAGGCCACGCCCTGCAGTAAAGCCTGCTTTAGCACCTATGTAATGCCGATTTGGTCAAAAAATGCCGGGTGGAGGCTCGAACAACAAGAAATTATCTATTGACGAAAACTTGAAACTGAGCCCAACGGATTATTGTAACTGTTTACTAGAGAAATTTCAAAGTTAAAGGAGATAAAAGCGCACATATCATCTCTGGAGTCTCCCCCTGCTGGCCACTAGAATTAGGCCGCATCTTAATGGAGGGTAATTTTTTTGGCTTCAGGGTGGTTTTAGCAGCATCTGTCTCTGAAATCAGTGCAGAGCTTTTTCCCGCTGGAGGGACAATTTGACAGATTGCCAAACCCGATAAAAACATTTAGGGCAAAAGGGCTAATAAATAAATAAACAAATAAGCTGGACTCATCCTGTAAAAACGCAGCAGGTCACAGACTGAACAAACCCGAGAGGTGATCGTCTCCACACATGTTACGGTGAAGCGTTTTTATTCCAGGTGACTCCTCCTGTTTCCTGCACTTCTGATGGATACGATGCTGCAGACTTGCTGGTTCATCCAAACACGCTCGTATTCGCTCCTCAAACACAGACGCAAACCAACAGGCCGGCCTCCCCGAGCCAAAACACGTTTCCTGAGGCCTGCTGATGTCAGCTGACACGTGACCAGCGACCCGTCACGGGTTTGAAGTCCCTGCTGGACCGCCGACCCCTCGAACACCGTTTACACTCACAAGGCCCCGACAGCTGGTGGCTCTTCGGTTTGGAGCCGTGAGCCAGGAGGTCACGAGGTCACATGTGAGTTTCCTGTTCTCTCCCGGCCTCTTGGGCAGACGCCGGTCGTCTTCATTAGAAGATCACGAGGCTTCGACGCCAACGGCGAACCCGCGGGCTCGTCCGCTGACATCGTTTTCACAAACGGATCACTTGTTTCGGAGAACAAAGCGAGTCAAGGCTACAATCTGGAGCTGTTTGACTCTCTCTCTCTCTCTGTATCGAGAAGCTGATTCAGAGCAGAGATTCTGTTTTCTGCTGCTGTTCATACTCATGTTGCTGAGGTTTGTTCCCAGCCAGCCACACATCTCCATCTATTTAAGGCCCCTTTCATCTCTTTTCTAGAAATAAACTATTTCTAAACTATTACTGTCAAGTAAGAAAAGCACTTAATGCAGCAGAAAGGCCCAAGTGAACGTACGAGGAGTTCAGCCTGAAAAGGATCAACAATCCAAATCGGAGGAGTGTGTGGGAACGTAAAGTAGATACCGATTGTAAAACATTGTGTTTTCAACTCAATAACTGTTTTTTTTTCTGATGTTTACGAAAGACAAACAAAAAACTATTTATTGGAAATGCTAAATAATGTCACATTACTTTGGTATAAATAAACAGGAATTTTGTCTTTCGCAAACATTGGAAAACTGTGGTCCCTGAAGTGGTCTGTGCAAACATTGGTTGTTGTTTTTTTCACAGCATCTTTACAGTAATTGAGTCAAAAACAATAAATAAATTTTACTGCTGCAGATGTCGAAGGTTGTGCTGCTCCATTAACCAACGTTCCGATAGTAATGTGCAATTCCGTTAAAATGTCTCAAATGTTTGTTTTGTCCAACCGACGCAACTGATGAAGTAAATATATAAACCTGTTATATACTTATAGAAAAGAAAAAAACTCTTTGACCCTGGAATGGTTTAAAACAGTAGAGAATTCAGTTTTTATAAATCGAAACAGTAACGTGAAATTAAAGCTGTTAATTACTCGTAGACTCCACGTCTCCTCTGCCGGCCTCCGACTGGCTGCCGGGCTGTTACATAACCGCCTTTCCTCCCCCTAACTGAGAGACAGAGCAGATGTGGACCCGCCGCAGCCCTTAAACCGTCCATTAAAACACACGGGGAGCTCACGTGAGGCCCCTGACGGCCCCGGACGGCCCTCATGTTCTAAAAGAGCTTTTTTGAGCTAATTCTCGGGCCTACAGGCGACGTTCCGCGTTGGCTCCGATTTGTCGCAGCAGCAACGCCGCAGTTACGGTCTAATCACAACCGGCGCACACACGGCCGAGCGCTCCACACACACTGGCCATCCCTTGCGGGGGCCAAGACCTTCTGCTGGGACCGCTGATGTGGGAGTCTGAGGCCGGCGACCGCCACATCCAGGCTCTGCTCAAACAATCAGCTTTTCTTCTGGCTCTGCCTCTCGTCTGCTGAAGTAATCAGGTTCGTCGGGGCCCGGCTTGGACGGGCCCCGGTGGCAGATCCGGGGGCCAGCGCTGATTAAGTGGAGACTTTTGGTTGGGATTCAGGCTGTTTTTCGAAATTAAGAGGAAAATCTCCATGAGAGCAGATGGCGAGCAGGCGGGGCGCTTCAGGTTCACAAATGAGACGGTGTGAGGGGGAACACAGCCTTCTGTGGAAAAACGAGTCGACGGTGGCGCTGTTGGGTCTGAGCCGGCGTCTCCCTCCACTGCTTCTTACGACCCGCAGCTTTAAGCATCTTCACGATCTGTCAGTTTATTCTTGCAACTGATGGTTTAATTGGTTTAAATGTTCAAGTTGACGTCGAAGAATGGCAGAGCAGGTGAGCTCAGGCTCGCTCTGGCTGCAGGCGATTACATCCGTGACATTTTAAGGCCACGAACATCAAAATAACTAGTTCTACGGAACAGGAAGTGGAACAGGACCTTAAACGCAGAGAGAAAACAACATAAAAAGATGAATGTTGTACATTGAATATGATGGAGCTAATTTAGCATTCTAACAATCTCCATGGCCAATCTATGACTGGTTTCAATGGTGCACCTGAACGCAGCACGCAGAATCCCTGTTCACCACCCCTGTACCCATTTCCACACTGTCCTCACATCAAAACTGCTCACCCTGGGGTGGAAGTTGTTCTTACAACCCTCTCACAGAGAGCCGGTACTGACGTTTGTCACGAATGACGCAGCTGCACATAAAAACTGCTCAAATATTGTCACACTGTTGAGTTACAGGTTGCATTCATGTAAAACAAACCTGTGCTGATTCGGGGGAAACACTAGATTTATTCATTTGAGTGCAAAGCGGTGCAAAAAACATGAGAAAGACAACAATATTTTACCGTAAATGTGTAACTCACACGGGTCTCCGTGGAAAAAAAGGAAAGAAAATGAGGAAATGGATGTTCCATATGTCCACAGAAATAATCTGTGTTGTAATTTTTTAGAAAAATTGTTCCTTACCCTGACCACAATTCAGCACATACTTGCATATTAAGAAGAATTTTGGTGCCGAATTCTACGTCACATCTCGCTTATCAGTTGAGATCTTTGGTTGCACAGTTGAGATCTTTTTCTGGCCATTGAGGTTGGTCGATTGTCGACTTTGTGAACGTTGTGATTTGGACGAAAATGAGCTGCATTGGCTTTTGTATGGCAGGAAATACGAGGTTTTAAGAGAGAGGCTGACCTGTGAAACTGCTCAACACAGATGTTCAGATGGGCCGAAGCTGGAATAGCGGTTTAATGTTGACCTGTCTAAGCTTGCAAATGTCGTCACCAAAGTCTGGAAAAGACGAGATAGTTTATACAATTAAAATGTATTTATACTCATTTACTGCCGTATACTGCGAGTTAAGTTCTGCCTCACTTCGTGATTTTTGACCAGTGTGACAATAGCTGCACTGGCATGTACGAGCTGATGGTGCTTTGTTGATGAGGGCTGATGGGTGCACTAATGTGTCCATGACACTATAATTAAAATTCATTCATTCATTCGTATGAATGGACAGGATATGATGAAATGAAACGCTGTGACAGCTCCTCTCAAAGTTGAATTAAGTTGAATTCACTAAACTAAGTGAGGTCCAGTTTGACACACTGTGTGTGTGTGTGTGTATTTCTAAATCTATGTTGTGTCCTTTCCTGCACAGTTTGAATTTAGATTTTTAATGCGACTGAAAACGTCTCATATATGTAAATAAAATGATTAACGCTAATAAAGAGTTTAGCTTTTAAACCCAAAGTGACTCTCTTTGAATTAGCGTTTTAATCCCTGAGGTGTTTTATTTTGAAGGGCAGGAATGACAGGTATGTGAGCAGTGATTGGCAGGAGGAGGCGACCTGGTGTTTCTCAACCATGAGGTCGTTTTTAACGACGGAGGGCATCCACGGACTTTCAGAAAACGTCGACGTCCCACCGGACTCGAGGACAATTGGACCTGAACCTGGACTCGTACTAGTCTTTCCTAGATTATGTAAGCGCGTTTGATGGACACCAGCCCTGCAGCTCAAGGACGCTGGTCTTCTCAGGTTCTGTGTCCACTCGGACGTCCTCCTGGGCCACGTGTCGGGGGGTGAACGAGTCCTGGTCTGATTTTCCGTCGGCCCTCCGTCCAGCAGCAGCAGGAGGGATCCTCTCTCTCTCCAAATATTCTGGTTTTCAGGACAAAAATCTGGCCTCTGAGTCACTTTATGGGGCAAAACAGTTGCAGATGATGGATTGAGCATCAGATTAGGATTCGTTTCAGGAAGAACAAGGGAGCGGTTTTGATTTTCTGAAATAAAAACGTTTTTATGAGCATGAGCATTTAACGACGTGTCCAGAAAACAGAAGAAGGATTACGAGACTGTTTTCTGTGTCAAAAACAAAAGAACAGAAGAAACTGTTCAGTCATAGTCGCCTCTGGACTTTATAAAAGAACATAATTTTGCTTAAAACTCAGACGCCGGCTCAG
>KV751384.1:1671531-1701365 GCA_001698575.1 Mola mola | reverse complement strand
TTGAGCTTGTATGTTGCCAGTGAAGTTTGTTTTTCTTTAAAGAATTTGGCCTCATATCTCTCATCTGGGTCTTCTGTGTACTTGTAGTACATGGTGCAATGGAGTTCTTCCTTACAAAAACGCTATGTTCGGATGCTGATATTGTTGGCAGGTCATCTGGATGCACTACAGTTCTAGATGCTCCAGAGTCACACAAAAAGGACACCTTCTTGTCCTTTATTAGCAATGTAATTTCAGATTTCTCTTCTCGCTGCAGCAATATATCAAGGTGTTCAAGGCTTAATATTTCTTCTCCTAATTCCTGTGCTATATTTTGCTATAAGCACCTGTTGAATTTTCTTGTTTTTATTTTTATTTTTAAAATGTTGTTCAGCATGCCTAGCATTCTCATGAACATTAGTCACATCAGCTGCGCGGCGGGTGATCACATGTTTAGTTATGAAGTTAGAGATCTGTGGTCGGCAGCCTTTTAGGAAGGCATTTTTCAATTGCTGCGTTGATACACACATCTGGAAAACCAGGGCCAAAGTTGTCATCGAACAGACTGTGATAACCGGCGACACCGTTTTTAAAAACTTTATACCACAGCTCAGGAAGAGGAAAGAAAATCACAGAAGGACAGGTAACCCTCTTCCTTGGGAAGTATTTAATATTTAATGGGTGTTACTTATTGCCTTGTTTTGCCAGAAGGTACTTTTTTTTTTGTGTGTCTTTGTTTTTCTCTTTTTCCTCTTTCAGTTTGAACGTAATAAAGTTTCGTACTGTTTTAATTGAGAAGATAATATTAATAAGACGAAGAAGAGAATGGCCAATATTCACTCTGAGAGAGCAGGAATACAGGCAGTATCGGAGTCTTCTCCTTTTCCCTGACACCACATTCTCATAGTTTCTCTTCTCTGTTTTGCTCTTCCTGCCTCGCCTGTCTTTTATCAACGCCCTCTTTTCTTCTTTTTGCTTCATCTAACCATGCTCTTGCTTCTCCGTGCTAAACTATTGTTTTTAACGTGCACACGGAGTTATTTATTCCTCTAGTCTTCTCACGTAGACTGTGGTCTTTTAGGGTCCCGGACTCTTGAACACTCTCGCTTGATCTTTGTTTTATCTCTACGTTTACAAAACATAGGGTCTGAACATTAAACTATCTTTTGAGAAAAACATCACCGTTTTGTCTTATTCCATCATTCAAACACTTTCATTTCATTCACACACGTTCTTTTTATCGATTAAGATAAATTTTTATCCCTACCTGAGACTTCAGTGATTCCGCGCTGTTTCTCTCTGGATCCCGTCACCCTTTCCCCTCCACCGGATCCTGGCCTCTTACAACCAACAATTCAGTTGGGAGGTCTTTCAGTGAGAGTCCCAGACTCCCCCGTGCACGGTTTCAGTCTCCAAACCTGGAAAGAGGACCATGTTGTTAAGAAAATTCTCTATCAAAAATATAACAGAGTCACTGGAGTCTCAATAAAGGCTTTTACTTGCGGCAAGGAATCAAGCAAACACTACGAGTAGTACATGGTTGACTGACTTTAGTCAGCTTACACATTATCTTTATACAGTCAAGCAAATAAGTCACACCCTTGTGAAGGTTGAGGGTAGATAGTGGAAGCTTCTGATAGCTCTGAGAACAGGAACAGGCTGCTTTCGGCAGAGACATTTTCACACGGTAAACACTTCAAGGCCAAATATTTCCTCAGGAATGCAGTAATTAAAAAAGGTTGTGAAACAGTACAACTCAGTATTTTCCCATCACTTTTCAAAACAATGTCGTGCAGGTTTGGGTCCCGAAGTGCTTCCTGGTTCCTGAGCAGCTCGTTAGCTGTGTGTAATTAATGAAGTTTTGTTCTTGCTGAGGCTCAGAAGCCGGTTGAGGACCAGAAAGATGTTTCATTTTAAACTTTCGAAGACCCTAAAACCCCTCCAATGTGAGTAATTATTAGTAAATGGTGGTGCAAATGATGAAAAACAAGGGTGAATACGTGAATTTGTGTGCGATCAAACAACTGTAGCAGCCTAATTAATCTCCGCTGCAGGATGTGGTCCTTCCATGCGGAGGCTTGTCGTGTTTCTCTGCCTGAATAAATCTTTCAAATTCTCTTTCGTGCTTTTATAACTCGCGGAAAACCTTTACGGTTCAGGTTTCCTCGCAGCAAAACCCTGAAATTAAAGGTCCCGTTTGAATCAGCTCAGTAACTCATCATGGTGAGTTCATTCGGAGTGCGAGCCACATGGAAAAGACAGAAACCAGACCTGGAGCTTAGAGTCAAACCTTTTGAATCCCATCAGGTGACGCAGAAAGCGCTTCAGCTCATTCATCTGTCGGCACCAGCGGGGTGTCATGAGAGGGCGCGTAAACGGACGCTTTTTTTGGGTTTTGTTTTTTTTTTTTTTAAACACTTGCGTCACATTTGGAGCTTCTCACTTGTCATTTAATTTAACGGCGTCTGCGTGTTCTTTGGGTTCAGGATGGTTTAACCCAGATTCACTCTTCCTGAGAGCTGGAGGAGAAATCAGCATCTGTAACGTGAGAGGGTTTGCAGATCCAGACCTCCCAGATGCTCGCAGGCGTGATTTATACCAAACATAATACTTACATAATACTTGATGTAAAATCGGGATGATTATGCATAGCAGCCGTAAAAAATTTAAACTCCGAGTTTAACCTTTGCTTTCACGCTAGTAACTTCTCACCACAGACTAAATATGGCCAACATGAGAGCTCCCGAAGCATTCAGATCGCCCCCTGGTGGCTGGCTGCAGTATAAACCCAGCTCAGTTATTTCAGGTAGAACGTGGGTTGAGGAAACCTCAAATATTTTTATTTCGTTTTGAATTTGTTATTTGAGGCTATAGCTAGCGACTGTATGGGCGGGAACTCGATATCATGGCCCCGCCTCTCGCAACTGCTCCGACTCCCTAAGATGGCAGCACTGCTATCCCTGATATTTTGGAACAATTTGTACAGTTAAATGGACAATCAGTGTCGACCAGATAGCAATTTTTTATTAAGATTATTAAGCCACAGGGGGCGACACACAGCAAAATGTAGATCGACGTGGTGCAACAAGTTGTTGTAGTAAAAAATACATCAATATACAAACTAATGTTAGCTTCTTGTGCTAGAGCCACTAACATTACGATAATTGATTGACAATGATAGAATTTCCCTGTTTGTGAAACCTGTCTTGAAGTACAACGTCCGGCCACATGATGGCGCTGGTATCTGACCTCGAAAGAAACACTAAAATTTTTTTTTTTTCTAACTGTGGCGCTAATACTCTTTTGTACGGACCAGATTCTCAGATTGGCTAATTTTGGGTTAAACCGGCCTCAAACTTCCCAAGTCTGAGCACGGCTGCAGGCTGTGCTTTTGACTATCAGTTGATATTTAAATATGAAGTTGTTTCATTGACATTTATGTTCCTCCTGCTCTTGTTCTGCTTGGTGGAGCCCTTTCATCAGGTTTGATCCTGTTTCATGACTCTGTGTCAGGTTACACCTGTTCTGTAATTGGGTGCCAAACCGAAGTCATCAAAACAAATGTGCGGTGCCTGCAGGTACAAACACAGTAACCTGAACCTGAACCTGTCAGCACGTGTAAGAAATAACTCACATTATGTCAGAAACACACCTGCTGTTTGACTCCATAACCTGAGTTGTAATGTGCAGCCACTGTGGTCTCTGGAAACCAGAAAACTAGATGGTCGTCTTGGCGCCAGCTAAGGTGGGTCATTTAAAAAAACAAGCAATAAACAAATAAAGCGCTGGTTGTTTAAGCAAATCGGCTTGAAGGTGGCCTGAAACGTCAGTTCGAGCTGGTTTTGTCCTGTTGCCTTCACTGCCCTCCTGCTCCCCTGTTATTTACAGCTTTTTCAAAGAGGACTTTGTTCTGTGTGATCTGCAGCCCAGAACATGGATTTTACCAGTCCCTGGTCCAAACTGGTCTCAGGTCTGCAGGCAAGTCCCCTGTGTGCAGCAGTGTGTGTGTGTGTGTGTGTTGACATGTTTAAATTAGTTTTTATCTTTCCTGACGCACATCTGTGAAACTTTTACCAGAATGTCAAAACTGCAGAGGGAGATGAATCCATCCGAGGAATTACAGGAAGTGTGATTTTGGTGATCTGAAGGTTTGCGACTGGGCAGTAAGAAACTCAAACACACATAATCAGTAGGATTTGTCCAAAATGGACAGACCAAATGGTTGGTGATTTATTTATTTATTTATTAAAAAATATAACAGCTTTAGATATAAAAAGTATTTCTTTGTAAGTTACTGAGCACTCCTGATGATGCTCTGAAGCCCTCCAGGCCCAGTGGTTAGCATGCTAATATCTCAGGAAGTGTGACTGTTTTTGACAGTTCTGCTGGTTCATATTCATATTATGTTGTAACGTGCATTAACTTAAGTTAATGGAGTTTCTGATCTTAGATGCAACATGGAAGAGATAACTGAAAAGACAAAAGCTAACGCATAATCTAGTTAGCATGTGAGTTAGCCAGCAACATTCGGAGAGTTTTCTTCGTTGTTGTTGGCACATCACCTCGTGTGTCCGGTAAATCATGTGGCGGCGTCTGCAAGGAAACCTCCGAGGGGAAGTAAAATGATGATGTTTTTAGCTGTTGTCAAACGGCGGGTTGTAACTCGTCCACACATCTGCTGAGATAAAATATCTGCTGAAGGTTTAAATGTTCATTCGCAGAGGCCGAGGCCGGTGCTCGACGGCACTAAAACATTCTGATCACGTTGATCTGAAACCCTGCGGCTCCGTCGTAACGCGACCGATTATCGTCCAAAATGTTTCTTCCTCTTTAAGAGTCCCAAGTTTCAGGTATTTAGAAGGAAAATAATCGAGTCGGAGAGGTTAAAACATTTGACCTGCGGTGTTTTTGCAGGATTACGTAACTCGCAGCAGGTCTCGTTTCATGGCCTCTGCAGCGTCTGCACGTGTTTTAGGCATCTAACAATTCACGTCTGACATCATTTCCCACGTCTAAGTGCAGAATCAGACGTTTCCCTTCGAAGACCTGCTCCGCTCATTTCAGCTCACGAGTCATGTTTCTGTGTTCTTACCTGCCATCAAATTATTTTACGTTTTTTTTTCTCTGTAGCCAGTTTATTTCGCTCTTCTGCTTCAGTGAAGCCAATAAAAATGTTGTTTATCGTAACATGGAGATAGAAAACCAAGTGTCTGTTTTAAGGATAATATTTAAAAATGTGCATCTTATTATCCGATGTTTCCCTTTGATACCGAAATCATTTATATTTACATGAAAGGACTTATTGTCAACTGTAAGAGGATTTGTCGAGTGACGCCACACGTTTTTCTGCAGTATTTTTAAAATTTTATCAGGAACACAAAGTGCGATCAGTTTTACAAAATGACTTGCGACCCCTCGACGAGCTTCGGAATTTATGTCGCGATGCGTCATGTTTGCCGCAAATGGCTGTGAATCAAACATTACCCTTTTGTGTCTGGACAGTCAGTGACAAAACGTCGATAACCGAGATTCGATTTTGGTTTGGACACCGAAGCAGATACGTTACATCGAAGGAAGTTGCCCGATTTTGTTTGTTGTTTGTTGTTGGGTTTGATGTCGTTCGCCCGCCATTTTCAATTTAAGGACGACGGAACGCTGAATTCCTGCCTCGTGCTCGTGCTCGTGCTCACACGTGAACTCGAGGAAACGCGAAAGCTTGTTCGGTTTGTGGAAAAGATGAGGCAGCCGCCGATGAGTAACTTCTGACTCTGTTTGTAAACGTTGGACATGTCTTCATCGGGCTCTCATCTAGTATCCAGAAGGAGGCCGCGCTGCGTTTTGTTAAACCTTCACCCGTCTGCTTACCCTTCACGTCGCCTCCTGTCAGACCTGATCACACCGAGCAACATTACCGTGTAGTCAGACGGCTGAGCTCATCCAAGCGCTGCCAGGTCTTGGAATGAACATCTGGAAGCTCTTAAACTGGCTGTGGATGGTTGCGAGCTGCTGCCGGTGGAAGACGCTCCGCTCTTTTCCAAAAAATGAAAGCGCTGCCACGGGTCCACGCTGGCAGGAGCGAGGTAACCGGGAAATGGTGGAAACTTCTTTCTAGCTTGACAATAACTTTAGGAATCCAGCGTCTGAAATCCCCCTCGGCTCGGCCTCGACGGCGTCTCACGCCTCTCGCCTTTCCTGGTGGGACCTGTGAAATCTGGATTTCACGCCGGCCGGCTTCTCACAGTCGGCTGGATTCACTGTTTTTTTCAGACTGAAGCCGCGTGTAAAAAGAGAAGATGCCCCTATTTGGTTGCTCTTCCCGTTGCTGCCATGACAGGGATTTTCCCCTCTTTTTTCCAGCGGGTCAGAGGGAGTCCAGCGCGGACACACAGCGTCCCGCTGCAGACATCGATGCGACCCTGAAAATCTCATGTCCGGGCCATCACATTACACATTTCATTAACTTGTCTCGGATGCACATCAACAACTGGTCCAGGTTGTGGGGATCTTTGGAGGTGCCGCTTCAGCCCCACCCCCACGCCCAAAACCTCCCAAACCCTGAATATTAGCTTAAGAGGTTAATATTAATTACCACAGAAGGAGACTCATGTCAAGAATTTTTTTTAATTTTGTTTTTCTCAGAATTTAAACTTTAATGTTTAAACTGGCGGTCCTGACATTTAAAAGAGTCAAAATTTGGTGAAAATTTCACACTTTTGACGTTAAAATCAGGATTCCGAGGAGAAAAGTCAGAAATCTGAGAAAAAGAAAAGCCACAACTCAATTTAATTGTTGAAATTTGGTCCTAAACCTGTTCAGTCATTGGAGCTACGCCGTGCTGAGAAACATTAAGTAGAAAATCCAAGATGTCTTCTGCATTGCTTTGCACAGTTCAGCCTGTTGTGTTTCTGTTTGAACATCTCTGTTTGACTTTGAAATCATGACTCAGGATCCTGCAGGTATAAGAGGTTAAACTCGTCTACTACACGCTGCACAGTGGAGCCTTCTAACACTAGAGTAATTCAGCCCAAACATGTTTGAACTTGACACAGATTAACAGCAAGAAAAGGAGGAGAAATTTCAGCCCAAAGTACAAAAATGAAGCTGGAATATCCAGATGCGATTGCTGCCATTTTGTGATAAAAACACCAAAACTGATCAGAAACGGAGCATTGAACACGGTAAAAACCACTCTAACCAACAGATCAAAGGCTTTGACAAGCTGCATTCTACAGCAAAAACTTAATATCCACTAAATCAACAAGGCTCTAAACTGCGACAGACGTTTCACCCTGCAGCAGAGAAAATCTGTCGATTCTGCACAGCCCGCGTGTCACCGTGACCCTTTGACCTTTGACCTCCAACTCAGCGGAGTAACGGTGCTGCTGTCACTCATCCCAACCCACAGGCACACTTTCACGTCCCTGACGGCCGCTGCAGAAGCATTACCTCAGCGGACAGCCCCGCTGCTCGTTAATGGAACGCTGCGTTCGCGTGTTACGTAAGAGTGTGAAATTACAGCGCAGCTGGCATCCGTGCTTTTATTCTGACGAGATTTCCTTCCTCCTCCTCCTTCAGTGAGACCCTCACTTCACTCCTCGCAGAGTCAGACACTTTCCTCTTCGCTCTCCCTCGCCCGGTGGAAGGATCCATCCGTTGCCATAGCGACGGTACATAAAGCCCATCTCTGCCCGCCAGTCGTTGGAGAAACATCCCAGCGGCGGGCTGGAAAAGTGATGTAATGCCTTACGTCGGCGTTGGTGTTTCTGACCTGGGCTGCGGTCGGAGCTGTGACAGTGAGAGGGCTTGTGGGTAATATGAGGATGGAGAAGGGGGGCTGCAAACACAATACGCCCCCCGAAATGTTCTCGTCCGTCAGGTTTATGAGCTCATGTGTCAGAGTGGAATCTGAACGCCGCGGCAGCCTCCAACCAAACCGCATTCGCAGTTTTCCAGCGTCTGAACGCTTTGTTTGAGAAGATTCCTCTGAGGGAGGCACTTCAAAACCACTTCAAGGGTTCAACAATACGTCCTGGACTTCTCGGCTCCAAAACCACATGTTGGCGCATTTCTTTCAACGCCGTCTACACACGATAAATTACAAAGGTCAGCAGGGGGCGATGCAACTGTAACTGCAAAGTCATGTCGGACGATCTGAAGCACAGGCAAAATATAACTACTGTTTCTGGTTCGCTAACAACAACGGTGAGCACAAAGTCCACTTAGCAACGTAAATGCCAGCACAAGTTTGGCTGCATCCGCCGTCGTAAAAATCACTTCACGTAAACCAAAGTGGTAGCTGAGATAATCAGTAATTGTAATTTGCTTGTGTACAAAAGGCCAAAACGCACCAGAAAACCTCAGATTTCAAAAATACCCACCTAATGTGGGTGTGGAAAAGGCCCCAAACACAATCAAGCTTTCTAGTGTTAATGAAAGACTAACATATTCCCGTAGATTTATTCCATGTTGTGATAATCTGCTAAATAAATCTGAGATCATTTAGGAACAAATCTGCATTTCAAATCAAATTTGCTTGTCTTTCAGAAACATTGGACGTAGGATAAAAGCAGGAAAACCAGTGTTGTTAAGTGTTTTCTTATCCTGGTTTTATGGTAAAATTTGCTTAATTCAGTCAATAAATTCCCATTGCTGATGACTCTCCCTGTGTTAATACCTCAAAAAGTAAAAGTAAGTGGTAAAAGGATCAATGTACATCCGTGTTTCGTGATGTGGCCTAACAAACACTTTTAAAAACAATGTTGTTTGTGCGGTCAGTGGCCATAAATAACATCCAACAGCAAGATTTCTGCTCAAACAGGGTAGAAATGTTTCATCTTACCGGGCAGGGTCGCCCTTTTCCCTCTGCTCACTCCTTCCTCCTCATGCAACACCTGCTGTGCTTTCTTACAGGAAGTGATGTCACGTATTCTCAGGTGGGAGGAAGTGGGCGGAGCTAGAGAGGCCACGTGTGCAAACACTGACTGGTCATACTGCAGCCAGGCGAATTCTTAATCCTTTTAATGAAAATAAGTTGATTAGAAGATATTCAGTGCGTCACAGCATCATTAATATTATGAAATCACATCCCGAATGTTTCCACCGAGTCCAGATTCCAACAACGATGGTGGCCAGCAATGACGTTTGTCCTTTTTCCACTTTGTGCACACTGAGGCAGATTTAGTCTCATTTCTCAGTGTATGAAAGGTGCGACTGTTGGATAATAGAAAAAAAGAGGAACATTGGGATGAATTTTTAACGCAATATTAATCACAACATGAAAAACACGCAACAAATTTCACTATATTGACGCTCTGTGAATATAGTTTTCATTCTGCTGGATAAAAAATCTCTCTCGTGTGATGCAAATAATCCCTAACCTGGGAGATAAAAAGGTTTGTCCTTTATCGTCATTGTTTTGACAGCATTTGTCGCAGCTTTATCGTGGAAAATGGGAAATGAATACTGTACCTGTGCACATTGTGCCATGTGTCCTTTGCCAGCAAATATTCAGAAATCAGCTCAGAAATGATAAAAGGGAGATGATGAGAAGTTCTTTAATATCAAAATAGCTGATTCAGCTGTTTTTAATCTTTATTTTTTTTTTTATTCAAATGGAAATAGGCTCAAGTTGCCCAGATGTGACCAACCGACTCCGTTATCACCACACGTCACGTTTACGTCCCCTTAAATGTAATGTCAATGTGATTATATTCATATAAGAGTAACACATTTTTTAATAACTCCTACGTCGATTGGTACTTTTTGGTTAGCATGTTAGCTTGAATGGAGGTTTACTGAGGTGACACATGAAGTGGTTTGATGTGGTCTGATAACAAAGATGCTGCGAGCTAGTCTGAAGGGTTTTTATGGAGAAAAAAAGTACCAGAGACGACTCTTTAAAAAAAAAAATCAAACCTTCTTTATTGAAACTATATAAACAAACATAGGTTGAAAAACATCATTGTGTTACATACATTCTCATTTTCTTTACACTCTTCTGTTTTTAAATGACTTTGTCCCTGTTTTTATAATAATGATTTTTAAAATGATAATGACAGGGTCTACGAATGAGTACAGTCGGGGCTCCAGCTGAAAGTTAAAGTACACAGTACACAGTTATGTCAGAAACAGCATTAGGTCGGCCGCTGCATCGTGTCGGAGGATGAGAAAATGCCTCAGTGTTCCGCCACGAAAAAGGCGGGAAAATGATGACGGGCCAAGTTTGAAACAATCGTAAAGAATATTCGGCACGTCAGCTTGGAATCCAGAACCGTGATAGTCTATGTAAGGGATATTTAGTGCTTCACAAAACACCAAAAAAGACTTTGTACCAGTTTTGAATCGAATTTTCATGTTTTAAATGTCCAAAATGCCAGTTAGCCATTAGCGATGGCAAAAATTGGTCACGGCTGCTTGGGCTAACCCACTAGTTGTGCTTTAGGATGCTTTAAATGTTAATTTCATTGCTGGATAGGTCTTACTTGTGGTTAATTAGTTATATTTAGCGTAGCATCCTCTTTCAGTCTTTCCACGGTTAACAAACAATGTACTATGTTGTTTCTGGATTAGCACCATAGAGAATACTGGCCGCTGCCACATCTGTGCTAACGGCTGCTGTTATTCCCAAAAAGGCAACAACTAAAGTTTTTTGCTTGCGCAGCACATTTGGTTAATAAAATAGAAAAAAGGGGCTGTTCGGATGTCGCAATTCCGACAAAGTTACTGTTAGCTTCAAGGCTAGATTGTTCGCTCCTTGCTCTGCTTTAGCGTAAGGCAAGAAGAAGAGCACATTATAGTACAGTTAAAGAAAAAAAAAAAAAGTTCCACGGTGAGGGGAAATGCATCTGCAAAGGTGTATTGAAAAAACACATTCTCGCCATATACACATAAATACATTTCTGTTGTGCAAATTGCAAGTGAAGTCGTCTCTGGACGGCAAATTTTCTCCGTTTGGGGTTAAACGCGCGGTGTCTGTTGTGGAGCCCTCAAAACCTTGTATAACATCATCAAATAAGTTGTGTTTTTTAGTATAAAATGGCAGGTGTCCGTGAAGCTAAGCTAACGGATAGCCTTGAGCACCTCCTGCCTGCTTCCAAACAATACAACAACTTTACACTTCTTGGGTCTGTAGTTGTATTCTGGTATTTGCCGAGCATGTACAGTACATGTGTGAGACAAAAAAAATCAAAATATCCAGCAAATCTATCACACGCAGTACAAACACTAATCAGCCAAAACATTATAACCACTGACATCAATGAGTTCTGAAATTGGGGCTCAATCAAACTGAAAAGGGGGGTGAACCACATATTATTAATCATTTAAGTCAGCGGTTTTAAAGACTTCGCAAATTCATGAGTACAGCCTTATAAATATCAGCCATGAAGGTAAAAGTCTAAATTTACTGGACTTTCAATGCCAATGAACAGGACTGAAAACAAAGTGTTATGAACATCTACCAGAGGAACAGTAAAAGACCTTAAAACAACAAACAACCTGTGACCTCTCACCTGTTGGACCTCATGAGTAATTAAAGACCTTTTGATAAATAACATCTCACAAGTTATGAAAATAGTATCCTGGGAGCCAGCTTCCCATCATTTCGACACAAAATAAAATATATCTAGCATGAGTTTGCTACCGCCCATACACTGCAGAGGGCAGCCTCCACGTAGCTTCGGTTCTTCTACTCGTTTAGCCTTGTTGCTCGATAAATAGTAAAGATGAGGCGTGTTTGCTATTATGGATTTCTAAAAAGAAATGCTCTCTCGTTACTAATTCCCTGACGAGTATGTCCTGTACATGTTTTTACAGCACTGGGCAAAGTGAGGCAGTCCAGAAAGTCTGCCGGATTTGTAACCACCCCTGTTGTTTGTCGCCATCTCGTTCCTCCTCTGGGATTCTCCGAGAGCCACTCAGTCTCTTCACCATTTGCCGGGGATGGGCGTTCCGCACTCGTACCACGAGACGTAGTTGATGTGGGAGTGTCCACCTATCTGGCCGAAGTGGACGGGCTCCTGTCGCAGGGCTCTGTAGAAACCTGGAGCAGAAAGAGACGAGGGCCAGACTTTAAGAACTTTTTTATATCAAAAAAACATGAGTGTGTTTTAACGGTTACACTTTTCAAATAAGAGAAAAACATTAATTAATACTAGTTAATGCAGTAAGAACCATTAATGAACAAATAATTAAGGTTTCTTGTAATCACTAACACTCATCATGTTAACTGAAGTAGTTATTCAATAGTTTCTAACTATAATATTAACATTAGTTCATACGGTAATTATCTGTAACTAACAGTTAAATATTAAAATGACAAGCATTTGGACCCAGACGGCCACTTAATCTTAATAAAGCATTTATTAAGCTAAATTAACCTTTTATTAATGCTCTTTGTGACTCTTCCTATAAAGTAGAAGACACATCCCTTAAGTGACACTTCATTAATGTGTAAGAGCACTGAATAGGCATGAATTAACTGCAATAACTCGTTTATTAACCTGAATTAACCATACAAAAGTTGAAAATGTCCCTTTAATAAAACTTAATAGCACAGCTTTAAACTATCTAATAATGTTGAATTAAAATCTAATTAACATGAAGAATGTTAGTAAATGTTTTTTTTTGGTGCAATATTTAAGTATTATTAAATGCTTATTACTGCATTAACTAATGTTAATTGATGTACCCTTATTGTGACGTGTTACTGTTTTAAACTTTAGACTTCCATGTTCCTGTTCCTATCCTGTTCCTATCAATTAAAAGACCATTTCTAATCGTTTTTGACATGCGAGTAAATTGTTTAAACAACAAATTTGCTGAAACGTTTGTTGAATCCAGCAGAGAATCTAATGTTTAGCTGGTACTCAAACAGCATTGTGTCACACTACAAGTGTGCATGTGAGGTTTTACATTTACCATCTGCTGCCAGAAGAAAAATCACAGCTGTAACAATATTTTTAAACACCTGCCAGGAGCGCATGAAATCAAGTGTTTACCCAGTCTGGACTGGAGCTGGTCGGCTCTGAGGTGCCTGCCTGTTCTTCCATCCAGGAACGAATCGACGAACTGACAGTGGTCCTCGCCGAAGCCAGACTGATCCCCAATGTTGTAGAATTTCCCTGTGCGGTTAAATAAACAAAGACAGCTCAGTGCTGAGGTCATACAAATTCCTGAATGAGGCCAAAGCTTAAAGAACCAAACTCACCGTTGAGCGAGTCGCTCAGGTAGATCTTGTACCTGAGCGAGTTGCACAGCTGGATGCCGACAAACTTGCGGTACCACGTCCTCTTCACGTACTGTTTGCCGTGGCAGTCGGAGTGCGAATCCGTGGTAAAGGGGAACTGGGTCCAGATTGCGTCTTTTCCTGCAGAGACAGGAAAGGTTCTCTGTGCTGTTCGGATGACTGGTGTCACGTGGACGACACTTGTGAAGTCATATAATCTTACCTGAAACATTCTCGCTCACCCGGGGATCAGCTGAGGAAACGAAACAGAGGAAAAGACAGTTTCAACATTGGAAACTTTCCTCCCAAAGCATTTTCAAGTGGTATTTTTCAAAATCGCAACGAAGAACAGATGTCAAAGGTATGAGTTCATTCATTTTGACTGTAATGGAGACATGAAGGCAGGTATAAATGGTGCCAGGCTCCCACTCGGAGTGGATCTGCTTAATTTTCTCAGATTTTGCAGGAAATTCTACTGGGAACCAGTCATGTTGATGGTATCATTATTTTAAAGGCGTTATTGTGCAATTCATACATTGCAAATTCATGCTTCTATGATTAAGCCAAAAAAAAAAAATAGAGTTTAGAGGATATGTTAAAATCTTCCTACTACTTCCTTTTTTTTTTTTCACAATAAGAATTAGAAGAATTAGCCCCGTCAGTCCTCCACTCACAGCTCGACTCCTTGCCAAGGTAGTAGTCTACTATACACTGCACAGTTCTAAGACTGAAGTAATTCACCATCACATATTGATGCATCAGAACGGTACATTTAGTTTTCTAGAACATTAACCCCCCCCTGTGTGATCCGACCGGCGGCACTTAGACATCAGCCTGTGGTTGACATGTAAAGCAGATGAGAGGTACTGACCTGACTCCGTGTTGAAGGACACCGGCTCACTGGGAGGACCTGCACCCAGCTCGTTCTTTGGCTTCACCTTAAACTCGTAACTATCAAGAAATAGGCAGAAAGAGAGAGAAAGATATGTATCAGGCAAACTAGAGGGAAATCTGATGGATTCTGACTAACATCTGATCATTTTACAATGTGGTCACAATTAATTCTTGTCCACTGCCTCTTTGGAAATGACAGCAGATGCTTTCTTTTGATGTTGAAGTTGGTTGTGAAACTTAAGAGGACCTGGAATATTCACGTTACGTAACCCTTTGACTTTAACCACATCTTAGCGTGCAACTCTGCGCTTTTGGACGGTGATGTTTCTGCTTCACACCTGCCAGAGTTCTTTTCCAACTGCCTTTCTTCACACCAAATATTTTTCCCAAATCCAGCATCATTATAACCTCAGTGAGCCGAACGGGAAAACTCTGCTTATTTTTGCTCTCTGAACGTCTGGTCGTGATACCCGGTGTCGACTCTGTAATTGCTCAGCTGCCTTGGCATGTTTGGACAGCTGAATGTTCAGCCGTCTTGGCGAGAAACATACGTTTTTCTGTAAGACCTGAATGCTCACTGGAGGAGTTCAGAAATGTTTCAGTCGGTGCCAGAGACAGAGCGTGTGTGGAGGTGATGGAACCATTCACAAGAGGAATCTTACATCTACTATTTGAAGTATGTAGAACCAAGTAAAATGTTGGAGGATTGATGTTCCCCAGTTAATGTGACCTTCCTACATGTTTACTGTCTCATGAAGCCTCAAACTTCTTACAATAAGTTCCAAAGTTTTCCATACTTTCCTTTATAAGTATCCTTTATTGTGGAAAGAACTGGGGAAGTGTTAGTTCTTCATGTTCTAACAAGAAGATATGACAAAAATGGTAAGAAAACATGATTTCAGTTAAAAGAAACTGTGTTTTAATGATGTGTTAGGCTCTCAGTCATCCAGGTCATGGCAGTTTTAAGCTTGAGTTGAACGTAATTGGAGAAAGTTCCTTAAACAGAAGTGTAGACTTACAGGATGACGCCATGAACCAGCCAGGTACAACACAGTCCAGGAAATTCTTTCCCAAGGTGAAATGACCCTACTAGAAGTTAAATACCTGGGACTCCCGCTCAGTGTTTAAGAACTGATGAAGCCTTTCAGATAACAGGTGAAACATGTTGAAGGTCCCAAAATAAGTCCAGCTGCCGTTCACTCAATCACTCGAGACAATAAGTGTTCAATAAAATGCTGATCAGGCACCTGCCTCAAATTGTTTCTGGCCTTGTCATGCCACCAAAACAGCTCTGTCCTGTCAAAAAACAAGGAGAGGGGACCTACAACTTTGGCATGTGGTACCTGGCCCTGGGATGCTGATTCAGCATGTTGAGTTCGTCAAAAATTACAAGTAAAGACTACTTTGTGTGGAGTCTTTGTCCAAGTATCAAACCAACAGAAATAGTAATGCAGCCCTGCACATCTCTTTTGGAAATTATGACTGAGACTTTACATCAAGACTTTACACTTCTTTATCAGTAGTTTACCATGGTTAAATTGAAATGGAAATAGTGTCACAAGGTTTAACAAAGCAAATACAAAGGCCCTCTAAACACCTAGAACATTAGTCTTGATGTGGTATGAGTTGGTTTGCAATAGTTTTGCTAAGGCTTTGGTGTTTTGACCCTCTTGAAACTTAAGTCAGCCTGTTCTTGGCATCAACTTGGACCTCACCAAGTTGACCAACTTGCTGACTAAAGCTCTGGAGGGACGCGACGGCACATTCCATGTCAAGCTTACCTGCTCTCTGGTTTGAGGTTCTCTACAGCCGTGTGAGTCTGGTTGGTGGTCACGATGGAAACCTGCTTGCCGTCCGGTCCTATAGCAGTGGAGATGACTTCATACTCTAAAGAGAGGGCAACAAAATCAAATCCAGGTCAAAAAGATGGTTAAATACCCAGACGACAGACTAAAAGTCAAAAAGCTTGGGGATCCAATACAGTCTCTTTCTTCGTACCGGTGGTGTCATTGTCAGTTTTCTCCCAGTCCAGGATGATAAAGGATGGGCATCCTTCCACCGTTACCACAGTGAGGTTGGATGGCGGAGACTTGGGCGGAGCAGTCACATTTGACTCGCCGGGTTCATCTTCGGGGAAGTAATTGAGGGAGGAAGTGATGGAGCAAGGCTCGTCTGGTTTCTTGCCCGTTTGGTAGATGACATGAGGTGCTTGGGGAAGAGGAGTGGATTGATTAGTTGACATTGCTTGGGTGGCAAGGGTTTTGGGTCCACTTCCCTGTTCATGTCTTCAGCTGCATGTCCACTTACCTACATAGCGTTTCTTGCCCAAGGCGTCAACGTCAGAGGATGGCTGTGGTTTAAACAGCTCAGAGTCTTCCCAGGTTTCCTGCTTAGGGGCTGAATAGAGACAAATGACTCGGTTTTAGAATTGAAATCCAGCTTCCCCGTGTATTTTAAAGGTTAGGGTATCTCCCCGGATAATAAGTTTTGATCTACAGTGTTTATTGTGCTTCAGTGAGTTCTTACCAATAAAAGGAACTTATTATTATTATAAAGAGCAAGAAATATACGCCCGGACCAACCGGTTTGCTATAAAGTTTCCTTCTTTGTTATTATTATTGTATAGCATCCATTATTTGTCAAAATGTTGGCATGGCCATGTTGCTTTATAAAGCCTACCAAAAGAACATTGCGAAATTAACCTAAATGGATATTTTTGGGAAGCATGTATTAGCCCCTATTTAGATGAAAGGTTCACACTAGGTTAACTCCTTTTTTTTGCAGGAACTAAATAAAAGTAGACGTACGAGTTGTTGTAGGTGCTAAAGTCGTGGTCTGTTTCCGTTCCTGTTTGGTCGGCTTGGCGGTTGCTGGTGGGACTTTGGGTTTCAGAACTGGCAACTTGTCCGTCTGCTTTAAGTTGTTCACTTTGTCTAATGCAAGACATGTAGACATAAAGCTATTTATCTCGTAGAAAAAACAGAATTGTCAAACACGATATGTGCGTTGGACAGAGAATGGATATCATTCATCATTCCTGACCTGTTTCCCCGGGTTTCCCCACCATGTTTGGCTTCTTGTTGATTGGTATGGATGGGCGAGCAGGGGATCCTGGAACAAACAATACATACATCAAACATTAAAGTACTTTTTCTCATCCAACTCCAGCACTTATTCCAACTCTTGTGAGAAAAACATGGATTAGAGGACTCAGACATGGGTTTACTCACGAAATGGGATATTTTATGGAAAACAGTGGAATGCTTGTTTTACCACCATCAACAAAAAGTGCTTTCACAATTTTTTGAAGTGGTATATTGTACAACATAACGTCTCTGCTATCAATCAAATTCAGGCATGTTTCACTTGTGGACGGTGTACATAAATAAAGAATGAAGCTTCGATATCAACTTTGGCTCTATTTTCTAGCTAAGTGCTCTCCAAACTCCTGGAAAAATCTTTTTTTTTTTTTTACCCCCCCGAAGTAGAACTCAATACCAAATGCCAAATGAACCTGAAAACATGAACAATCTTGTGTAATTCATGTGTGTTTTTTTTCAGTCCGCTACTCCAGAACCTGAATCCAATTATACTCCTGTCTCTCATTGAAGGGTAAGCCAAAATTCTTCACAATCAAGGAATTGACCCAGTTCCAAAACTAAATGGAATAAACGCAAAGCCAGAAACATGACAGATGATGGAGTCCTGACAATTTCGATCTTGTGACGTCAAACAATACTGACACATTCCTTCATGTAAATACATGTAGGCAGAAAAGACACTAGACTGCCTGTAGTTCCGTGGGTTGGTGAGTATTTGCTGTTCTTTATAAACCTTATCTGGTCTTCATAGAACTGTTTTGCTCTCTTGTTTAAAGCTTCTATTATTTTTTGAACAGCTGGACAAAAGAGGGCCGTGTCAACAAAGCTTATTCAAAGAATCTCTTTATACTGGGAACTCATAGTGGAAACTGTGCTGTAATTACAGTCCATGTTCAGCAGTGCCTGGTGATTGCAGCGCAAGACTAAATAAAATAAATATTGGTATGATTTTCTCCTTTTGCACAAAAACAATCCAACAATTAAAAGCAAACAGCGGTTTCTACATTCTTATGAAAACTGCCTGATGCACGCCATGCTGTCTTGGTTGCGTGAGGGTTTTGTAAATACAGCAACATGTCTGAAGCTTATCGCACTTACAAGCCCGCATTCAAGCAGAAGAGCAAAGTCTGAAGTACGTGGACCTTGTCCAGGAGCACTTTAAGGACTTGAATACCTCGAAAATGCCGATCCAGACTCCAAGTGCATGACATGGCGATAAGTTTCTTCTTTCAATTTTTTCAGTGAGATAAAGCGCAAAGCTTTGCAAAGTCAAGTGCTTAAAAATAAGCTGACAATCAGCAGGTCACATACTTTTCCAACAGGGTCCACAAAAGCTTCTGGCCATAGCTTTCAAGCTTGTTAATGCTATTTTTTTCCTTAACCCTTTTAAAGACTGGCCTCTGCTCATCTAAAAACGACCAAACTATGCAGAATTGGCGGTACGGGGCAGCTGAAACGCCAGTCAGCACGTGCAAATGCTGGGCGCAGACAGTTTGAGAGTCAAGCTTTTACCGACCATAAAACTGCTCTCCACCGAAGGGGCTCAAACTGTCAAAAATGGCGGGGAATTTGGACGTCTTGTCCTCCAGCAATGAGTTGCTCACTGAAGCAGGAGAAGCACTGCAATTAAAACTAGAATCTGTCTTTAATACTTATTTTTATCCTTTTGGTGCATCTTAGACTCATCAAGCTTTCCACTGTTTTGCACTTTTATCATGAAGACAATGACATCGCCATTAAAATCAGATCCAGTCCACTTTAGGTGGGAAGATTCATAAAACAACGGGCCAGTGGAAGTGTCTACCAAGTAAATGTGAATTTTAAATGTAAACATCTAGTAAGAAAATGGGGTTTTAAGCTCTAGAAAATGCCAGCAAATGTACTTCATTTTTAATTTTTGTCAATTCAATTAGTGGTTAATTTACAAAAAGTGATTAAGGTTCATTTTTAGTTTGTTTGGAGTGAATTAAACAGGTTACACAGGGCAGTGTCATCAGAAGTTGGCAATATAGGCTATTACACAGGACTGTAAAACCATGGTAGTCATAGAAGAAAATAAAAAGGCAAAAATCACCATAAGCAACCACTAAAATTTTTCACGAGATTTACTTTTTCGTAGAATGGCATTTCCATCAACCTTTTCCAATGCAATGGTTTAAATTATGCAGAAAAATATGTTGATGGAAGGAGCATTTCTACACCTCTATTATATTAAGGGAGTGAAACAGCGAAACAGCTGAGCATCCAAGTAGTCCTAACAGGTCTCAGTGAAGATCTCTGAGAAAAAAAAAAAACGAAGTCCAGACATTCAAACATCCCCCAACCACCATGACATGGAGCACAGAATGAGATAATCGGCTGCAGTTACTGGACTTATGTAACCATGCCAAATAATCAAGCTCCCACTCCAACATTGACTTGATTATTTGAAGATGACCTTGCAAGAAGCTTTGCTGAAAACCTGCAGAAGCTTGAGTTGGGACAACAAACATGTCAGACAAAAGGCAACACAGACACAAATTAACGGAAGGATGGATAGATGGATGAACAAGTATTAATAAACAAAATTGGACGGAGACAAAAAAACACCAACATTAGCCGCAGTGGCGGTGAAAATGCTGCAAAAGCGACTGAAGAGTTAATGATGAAACACAAAGACACAAACGAGGTCATTTCTTTACCCAGTCGAGCTCTGGACCATAAGGCCGGTTTAGGAGGGGAAATGCCCCGGTGTGGCTGTCCATTTACTGTTGGGAGAAAACCAAGTGTTATAAAGGGAAAGAAACTGGCTCTGACAACTGGACCCGACTCAAGAACAACCACTTAAATCCTGTGAACCTTAATGAGAAACTGAAACAAATCGCATTCAATTTTCAAAGTCAGTTTGACACCGAATGGGTCAAAACATTGAGTTTGAATCCTTTTTTGGCATTTTTATTCAGTGAACTTATTTTAGAATTGACTTTGTCAATAGGGTTGTGCAGGATTGGGGTTCATTTAACAGGTCACAGTGAATTGACCGAAATAGGATTTGAAAGCAGATAAGTAAGCAAACAAACAAACAAACAAACAAAAAATGCACAGAACAAGTATAGAATATAGTTATGCCTCTTTGTGTGCCACAGTGAAGAGAAAAAAAGTCAGCAGCTTCACCTAAGAGTAAGTACCAGGCAAACTAAACAGCCCATGAACGATCAGTGTTCAATCTAACTGGAAACCCCAGCAGGTATCAGGAGGAAACGTGTTCGTAAACTGTTCCTTCAAAATACCAATAATGTAGGTACTTTGGTTCAGACATTTAAGACTGTACATTATTGACCAGAGGAATCAATTTTGTGATTTGAGTGCACAACCTACCCTGCAAAAATGTGTTGCAAAGACATTATAGACTTCAAAGCCCTATTTTCATTGCTTATTTTGGGATGAATTAAGCTATCAAAGACCAACCAGAGTCAGGCATTTGATGATGTCTAGTAAGAAACTTTCAGTTTTTTATGCTAAAATCATGAATAGTAGGTAATTATTATTAATTTGTTAGTCTTTCAGTGAGTCTTCATTGAACACAACGTCAGAGTCTGGTACTACCAAGATGGTGACAACCAAAGTCCCCAAAAGTGATAATAAAGATAATGCAAGAAAGTAAAGTGGAGTCAAGAAACAGGAGGATTACCCCCGAGTATCCCAGAGGTCGGGGATGTGTTACTGGGTCTAGAGGAAGTTTTTTTTCCATCGAGGTAACTGCTGGTCTGTAAGGCTGCAAAGGTGGAGCTGGAGGGAGATTTCTTTTGCTGTCTTGACCTAAAAGATCAAACACAGTTGAAGGGCCTGTGTTACAAATTGATCTTGACTCTGTTAAATTGACCAGTCAAGCGAAGTTGCAGCAGCCCTGAGTGGTGATGTTAGTGATGGATGATTTTACTCTAATGGACCGTTAAATTCGATGTAATTCCATAAACACATGGGTTTGATGGGAGCATGACATCTTTAAGGGCTCACAATCCCAGGAAAAGATAGTCATCCAAGCTGCTGATGAGTTTAGATGACGCAGCCATGACTGTAAGATTGTGTGCTGCATGCATACACTTGTCAGCCATGTTGGATGAAAGGTTTTAAATGGTATGACTCCTTGAGTGAGCAGCCATTCCTGTGGAAAAAAACAAATTTATCTGAAAGCCAACTGGAATGTTGCTGGAAAGAGATGATTGCAGAAGACACTGACAGAAAGAGCAAGACTGCCTTTGATTGCAAGATACAGTAAGCTGTTGTTGTTACCCCAGTTGTTAGTTTTGGCTCTCTGATTGTTCATAGCTGATCTCAGCAGCGACGATCCATCACGCGATTTTCCGAAAGCTGTGTGGGAAAGAAAAGGTTTAGAACAGCATATACTTTACTTTCTTATTAGTTTAAGATAGGTTCCTCGACCTGTTCAAAATTAAAATGAGAAAGCGTGGAAGTTCGTCATAAAATAAATAAGCCTTGAAAATGAATTACAAGAACTTAAATCTTCTCTTCTTTGCAGTTGACACTCTTATTTTCTTGGAGGACCTAGATGGGAGTCTCAAAGGTTTGTCGTAATATAGCCACAAGCACATTTTCACACTGACAGAACAAATCACAGCAGATGACAGCAGTTTGGTGCGATTGTTTGCCGATGACACTCTAATTGAACTTAGAGCACAAGTGAGCCAGTTAGATATATGGTAGCACTACTTTAAATGTCAAGTGCCTTATTTTCATTGTCGTCTCTCTCAGCAGCACAGACAATTATAAACACGAACTCATTTCTGTCATTTATCCAAAAAGTCGTGATTATCTAACAAACAATGATATATAAATGGGGAACGTGGAAGATGACAATTACCAGCAGGGTTATAAGGCTTCTCAGGTGCTTTAGTGGGAGCCTTAGTTGTCTGCCCACGATGTGAGTCGCCATTGGAGGGTAATTTAGGGAGAAGGGAGGCTGTAGTGGTGGTGGGAGGGGCTTTGGTGGGCAGGAGATGGGGGAGGGCAGTAGAACGAGCCGCTGGTCGGTCGGAGTCATTTGTAAAAGTATTTGCCTTATCTGGGGTGAGAGAGGAGAGAGGTATTGTGATCATGGGAATCTGAGCGTTTTAAGTTCTCATTTGAGGTTGACTGATTCTAGCCAAACTCAAAAAAATGCATTTGAAACACTTGCTGGAGAAATCTTTGAAAATTTGGAAGTCATTGAGTTTTCTTTGATATAGAACTGAGCATCAACTCTTGATACTTTTTGGTACAAACCAAAACTTCTGTCAAAATTGGCACTGAATATGATGTTTTGATTTGTAATATACAGTAACCTCTTTTTATGTAGTTTCATAGTTTCATTAAAAATGTTTTATTCCACCAAGTTCTTCTTTTCTATCCCCCCAAATAGTCGTCTTAATATATCTAATGTATCAAATGCCATTTCGGCAGTCTCTTCAAAAATTCTGGCGTTGTGTCAACTCAAGTACTACAAAAAAAAAAAAGAAAAATTGATACCCAGTCCTATTTTGTAATAAAATTCTCAATCAGCTAACAAATGTCCAACGTATTAGCTTTTATTCCCATAATCTTCTACCTCATAGAAACACACAGAAGACATTGTACTTGTAGAGAGACAGAGAGAGGGGACTGGAGGATTTTGCAGAACGACTTGTGTTGTCTTTCCCGGGTTGGGAAATCCAACAACGTCTGCGTCTGAACTGGCTGGCATGCTGTCCTGTCATGCACGCTGACCAAACGTAGCAATGACTTTGTGAAGAAACTAAAGATGGACACAGACACGGACAGAAGAGAAATGGATAGATGGAAGAGAGTCAAATTTAAAGATTGGTCCTAAATGTTTCCTTTTTCAAAGAAATCTGAACCAATGGGGATCTTTGTCGCTTAACATGGCCATGATGATATGCACCCTTTGTTAATGATACTCTCATCTGGCTGAAAATAGGTTTTGCTTCCAAGACATCGGCGGTGAGGTTCGTCCTGCTTTGGCGGATTAACCGTTGGAAGGGAATAAATAGATTTCCCATCCATGTTTTGTCCAATTAGCAAGCATTTGTTTCATGTGCCATCTTAAATAAGACTGGGTGTGTTTGAAAGAGTGCAGGGATAATGTGTCTCCCCGATCTTTGCTGTATGTGTGAAAACTTATCAGTTAGTCTGTAAGAAGTTACCGTGCTATCAATAATAACTCACCAACTAGCCTAACAAGAACTCAAACCATCACTTACTTTTTGTAAGTGAAAAATTAGGTGTTAATGTTTAACTAAAGACTAAATCAGTTCTTAAACTGTAAACTTTTTGAGATTTAGCCGTTAGCTATTAGCCATATGGAAGTTTGAGAAAAGAGAGAAAAGATAACAGAAATTGTTAGCGTGAAAGGAGAAAAATGACAGCATAAGATGCACATATGGAGCATCACAGCGGTCACATGACCTTTAGCAGCATAGTGAAAAAAAAATGATTGCATCTGCGCTTGCAGTGGGCGGGGCAAAAGAAACTTACTCGTAGCACCTGACTTCCAGTGACATCATCTCCGCACCTTCGCATCGACTTTCTAACTGGGCTCAAGGCATGCTAGCATGCAGCCAATCACAACAGCTGCACGTTCCCAGACACCCCCCCCTCCCAGAGTGCATCACAGCCGAAGCAGGTAAAGGCAGGCTGCCGATAAAGCTGGATGATTAAAAAAACAATAAAAAAACATCAAATCTTGTTACCGAATGACACATGAGGCCATTTAGGCTCAGCAGAGCCGGGCAGAGGTAAAGTTTCCTGACGGCTTTCAGGTTGCACTGTGGGAAATAACATCAGTTTAGAGGGATAAATACGAACGACAAAGTGATTAAAGTGCAAAAGAGGCTTGACTCCTTTGGAAATGGATTCAACACAGAGAGAAACACCATGAACTGTACCATCTGTACCTGAGCGAGGGATCAGATCGGTTGTGTCTAACGCTGCGCCGTGTTTATTTTCTCACAACAGCAGGGAACAATTTAGTGCAGCTCTAAAGACACAATCTCAAGTGTCATAAAGTTACCGGCTGCATTAGCATTGATGAGCTATAGCTGGTTTAATGTGCCGCGGCCATGTTTATTTTAACCTGCAAAGTGATGGACAGCTTCAGCTAACAAGCAGAACCCTAAATGTAAAAAATGTGAGAACTGTTAATCAGAACCTGACACCATAAAACCACACAAATAAATGTGGACGGCTGTTATAAATCATTCACGCTCGGTTTGTTAAGAATGGCTCTGATGCTGAATTTCATGTTCGGAGGTTCAGTTGTGTCAAATAAACGCTGAAAGAAGATGTTTGTGTGGTGCGACTGTGGAGGGAAGAGTAGATAATCACCGAAAGTAGTACGAGGAGCTCCGGGGAAAGCCGAGTTTTTGAGCAGAGGAGAGATCCTGGTCCTGTTGTGCAGAGCTGCCAATGTCAGAGGAAATGAAAGCAAACACTGTTAAAAATGAAGCGTAACATCCAGAACCTGAGAGGTGAAGGCAGTAAAAGTCCCATTAGTGCTCCCGGAGTCAGGCAACGGGCCGCTGGAACCTTTTATACCTTAATCATTCATCTCCTGGATGATTAATTAGAGCTAAACATGAACAGATGACCACAGCTTTAAATGGAGACATTTGTACGGAAGCCAAACATTCAGAATCTGTTAATTTGTTTTAACTAGAACCCACTTAAAACCTTTTGAACTGAAATATCTCCATGTTTTTGTCTTCAGTTGCCTTGAACTGTTTTGAAACATGTCGAATCAAGGTGTGACTCAGGTTAAAGCTCTGAAAAACGGAGGTTTTAATGGCTTCTCTCAAAACATTTTCCAACCTGCATAAAAACAGTTCAAATTTACAAATTTATTATGAAATACAAACAAATTCAACTTGGAATAAACGCGTGTGTCCTACAGAAACACTGGGATGCAGCCCTTAAAAATCATAAAATGGGGCTCAAGTTGAAAAACACGTGAATTATCCTTTAATTTCTGTGTCACATTCAAAGTCTTTTCAACTATTAATATTTATCAACCCATTTTTCTGGTTACAATCGTCCGATTACAGTGTCTAAATACGAGACTTTGTATCGTTGTGGTTTGGGATTTTTGGACACTTTAGCAGGCTCACCTCCCCACACAGCTTGTTACCATGGAAACAATGGCACATTTAATCTGCTCTCAGGTGAAATATTTTGCGCTTGAGAAGTGTCCGTCTGTAGACTGAGAGAGTATCTAACCAGCCTGAACCAGCCATGCACTTACGTCTGTCAGAGCTTTTATTCTCTACTTTTTTTATTATCAGCGGCTCTGGAAACAGATGGAGGTGGAGTGCACAGAAAGACCGACTGTACACACCCGAGCAGCTATTAGCAGACTGTAGGCAAGAATAACAAGCGCCGCCTGAACAAGTTCAGTGAATTGAACAAATCCCAGATCTTACCGGGACGAGGAGGGAAGAGAGCGTTCGGACCGAGAGGTTTCTGAAAAACAGAAAATATTAATGTTGGGATGAAAATTTTTCGTCCAAAACAATCAAACATTTTGTTGGCTTGTTGTCGAACTTGTCAGATCAATTCAAAGAATCGTATCGATTTCTGGAGCTTTTATTGAGCTTTCTGAGGGCTGCTGAGGCTCATGGGTAATTTTCACTGATCCCCAGATTGCATTTTAAAGCATTAAAACTGAGGAAAGTATATTTAAAATAACAATAATAATCATTTAAATTTTTATTTATTTATTTTTACAAATTTTTCTGCTAAAATAAAGTTAATAAAATTACTAAACTTTAATTCTGAATAAAAATTGAATTTAGCTTCAGTGTTTCATTTAACTATTGGCACTCAGAGACTTCCATACTGAGCCTGAAACAGTGTGAAAAAACTGCACGAGCACATGTTCGAGGTGATAAATTCGCCCCCGAAACAGCAACAATTTCGACCTCAGACCCCATTTAAACCAAACACATCAACTCGTCTGTCTGCTGGGAGATCGACGTCACGCCACATGCGTGTTTCGTACAACATACATGTGCTGGGAATGTGGAACATGCAGAAGGGGCCCACAGGAAGCCTAACGTGTCAGAGATGTATGAGTTCAAGGATCTGTGAGGTCCTTTGGGTTGAAAGAGCCGGTTTTTTTTCAACAGAAACTTGGACTAGCAGAGTTACGGCAATAATAATAAGTCAGAACATTTTAAGAATGATGCATTAATGTTTGGAGGATGACATCAGTGTGGCAGTATTTTTTTTTAAAAACATTATTTTAGAGAGAATTTAAAGAAAAATGGTGGTAAAACTGCTACTGCTTTATGAATTTAGGTGTAATATTTTGAGCAGAAGGTTATATCATTACCATCGGCTTGAGGGGATTACGCAGCTTGTAGGGCTTCTGTGCGTTCTTGTCTGTAAATTCCAGAAGAATTCATGTGTTAACAGTGTTCTTCCACAGCAACCATGTTTGATAAATCTGGGGGAAAGCTGGAAAAAAAAATGTCTCCTTTACCACCCATGTTGGTGTTGTGGATGACTGGCTTGCTCCACACGCCCCTGCGGTCGTCCTTGTTGGACCGCACGCCGAACTCGTAGGGCGTATTGGGCTTCAGGTTGTCGATGACCGTGTCGCTGGTCGGGCAGGTCTGATAGATCCACTTCCTGTTCCTCTCTCTGTAGCGGATGGTGTAGAACCTGAAGCCAGGCAGAGGCAGAGGAAGGTCCTCTCAGTCCTTTAGTTTTCAGGCTATGTGTTGCCATTTGTGTTGCTTTAACCCTTTAGCCCTGATTATTGTTATTGTTATTTAAGTCTGGACTGGATTTAACTCTTGGACTTCACTATTCAAATTTAGCTTGATGAGCTAAGGAAACAATGCTATGGCACTGTTCAAGTCAGAATGTCAGAATGTCAGAAATAAAACACATTTTTTGCCACCAGCTACACCCACAACTTTGAAGGAGCACTGTTTTCTGAAGCTTTACGATCTTTACGAAAGGGAAAGGATTTGTGTAAATAGAGTTCAAACGGTGTACTCATGCTGTGGTGATAAATAATCCGACATTGCTTTGGCATAAATCTACACAAATTTGCTTGTCTTTCGTAAACATTGAAAACCTTACGAAAATAGTGCCCCTTTGGTGATCAACTGGTTGGCTCCGGGTTGCACTTTTAGCCACAGGAAGCAAAGAAATTGGACTTGCTTTTGGTTGAAATTAAGGCAAACGAAATCATACAGGAAGCCAGTCAATGCTATTCCAAACCAAACCAGAAAGCTTCCCTGCGTTTCCACGTGAGCACTCTCAGATGAAAAAACACTTCAACGTGCCACTACGGAGGGCGATTACATTTGTTGGATGTTGAATTTGGACGACTAACCAGACTGTTATGCTAGCAGTTCTGCGAGGCTACTCAGTGTACCTAGCATGGCGTCAACATTGGCGTGATGTGCCCAAACTGAATGCTCAATATGTTCTGTTGCACCTGGGCCTGAATAATTTACCCTGACCAACACCTTTGCACGGTTTGTTGACTTTGCCCCTGTTTGCCGCCTCGCTAACGCCAAGCGCTCACTCTTCTGGCTAGCAAACAGGCCGAGGCTCCAGAGAACAACAAACAAATGAACTACACGAGCCGAGCCTTTAGCCCGTGTTGCTTCTCTGCCGGTGACCTCAGCATGGAAAGTTTCTACCGTCACTCAGGTGTTGTTAACTCTGGCGGGCAGCAGTGGCCGAACTTTCACTCCCTCATGCCGTGTTTTTCAGAGGCAGCAGCAGCCAAACGCTGCAGGAACTGACTGTTAATGGCAGAGGACGCCGCCATGGTCAAGCTTTCCGACAGCCTCTCCAACCTGTTTCACGGAGAAACCGATGGAAAACAGAGTCGGTGTGTCCCGTCGGTTTGAGGCTTTTTAAGTCGAACCAGGCTTCAGGCTGGGCTGATCAATCTGATATGTCAGGATGAAAAACTTTGAAACAAGCCTTTCTCAGTGCCAGTTCAGACAACGGTCCTCTGATAAACCACCTACATGGGTGACACCATGAGATGTATCTCACCCAGTTATAGGTTGATCCACCGCAATTCATCTTGTTACGCTCAGCAGGTCAAACTGTGGTTTTCATCAGTGACACACTGGTTTTTCTCAATGCTCTTGATTTCCCGACTCAACAACATCTGAAAAGGCCTCAGCCTGCTGTAAGCTGGATGTACCAAGTGCGAGCTGAAGGAAAATCCTCTTCAAATGGCCACAATAATCGCTGTCACAGACGGGATGAATCACACAACGTGGATCCGATTTCGTATCCATTGATGTATCAATCAGGGTTTTCTTTGTAATCGGCTCCCCTTGAAGGCAGCTGTTGTGTTGCACGTGAAAACAGACAGAAATAGTCGTCCATAGCTGGAACGACTGAAAAATGTCGGACAGTTGCAATGCGATAATCGCGACATTCGATGACAGGTTACATTTTACTAATACAGCAACTGTCCCATTAGCTACCGAGCAATCGTGTTGACATTTAAACAGTCGAGCTCTGCAGGTCTTCTTTAGTTAGTTTTTATCCACTTAATCAAATACATCGTGTCTAGGCTATACTGTATTTGTCGCATAGTTACATCATACTATCCTATAATAATGGCATAATTAATAGTTATTTAACATTTGTTATCATACTTACTGCATAACTACAATCTGTTTTTATTAGAAAAAAAAATCCCATTATTACATTTGTTTAATTGAAATCATGATGATTTTAGGTGAAATTGACGAACGTACGCTGCTGGCTGATTGTAATATGTTGGTAAGTTTGAAGTCAGTTACGAACGTTTGACGTCTCGGAGGGGCAGAAACATGTGAGGAATCCTGCACTTTGTTGTGACAACGGTGATTTCAAAAAACCGTTCAAAAATGTGACAACGGTGATTTCAAAAAACCGTTCAAAAATGTGACAACGGTGATTTCAAAAAACCGTTCAAAAACACGTGAAGAGCTTAAAGTATTTGCTGTGACGCCTGAAAGTGCCATCCTGTGAGGTCACATTGCAAATTTTCTTGGTATTATAACACACACGAAGTACAAAATACAGGTTTTTTTCCTCTAATTCTTTTTCTCCTAATTTTCTCCTAATTTAACACTTATTACAGATCTCATTCTAAGCTCCTCCTCCTGTGACTGTGAGCTAAAGGCCTGGCCGGTGCTCACCCGTCCTCCAGACACTCGTTCATGATGTTGCCCTCGTAGGGCGTCTTCAGGTAGTTTCCCCAGGACAGCAGCACCGCCGTGGGGCTGACGGAGCCGATCACCAGGTGGAGCGGCTTCTCCAGGTTCACCTTCCCTGCACACACACACACACACACACACACACACAGTGAGGCGCCCCGTTGCTGCACACGGAGGTACAAACCCAGACAGGAAGTGGCGGGAGGTACCTGTGCAGTGCTTCTTCACGTCGTTGACAGGGATGGGCTGCACGGCTACCAGGTACTTGGGCTCGGCGTCTGGAACAAAACCCAGGCTTTTCAGATCAGGTTTGGTTTGGTAGATAGTTAATGGCATAAAAGTGAACCGAACAGTTGTGAATCTCACACTCGTGTTTGGCCGTAAGTTTCGAAAATGAGGAAATGATGAAGAAATGTTCTG